>CAJNJA010003537.1:0-10550 GCA_905231915.1 Symbiodinium necroappetens | reverse complement strand
GTTTAGGGTTTAGGGTTTAGGTCACATACGCGGAATCATGGCGGGCAAAAGAGAGCCCCTATGTCTGAGTCAGTACGGGCAACCAAGGATAGGGTGTTCGAAGTTGTTCCTTGTCACAGATGGTCCGAAAGCTATGGCTAAGGTACCATAAACCTATTCTTTTTGTAGGTTCTTATTATAAGCCCTAATATAGAATTTGTAGGGACCCTACAAAAAAGTAGGTGTTGATAGCTTAAGGTATGGTATACTAGGCTCGACCCCAAGAGGCGTGATGGAATGGTCAGCAACAAACGGGGCATCCCTAAAACCCTAAACCCTCATACCCCCCCCCCCGATTAAACCCTAAACCCTAGAGGTCCTGAAGCAGGGATCGTAGAGTCGAGGTCGTTATTAGGTATCCTCTCTGACTCCCACATCACGTCCCCTACTTGAGGTCAACACCAAGCACTGAAACCTGAATCCTGTAAACCTTAACCCCTGATGGCCCCACCTGAACCCTGAAAAAACCTCCCTGTTTCGGCCTTGTTTTTAACATGATTGCGTCCAAGAAAGGTCCGTTTTTTTTTTTTAAGGGGGATGGGGGTTCGGTGCAGGTATACCTATGCATATGCCCCGAGCCCTCACATCCCGTCACCAACTTCAGGTTAATATCAAGCCTAAACCCCGAAACCCCTATACGCCTACCCTCAAAAGAGCCCTTGAAGGAGCTCTAAACCCTAACCCTAAACCCTAAACCCTCCTTGTGATTCGAATCCTGGCAGGAGCCCTAAAAACGCTTCCCACACTGGAGGTCAATATCTATCTGTTGGGAGGCCGGGAGTTCATCGAGTGGATTGGATCCTATGCGCAGGACCGAGCCTTGTGGGCGTAGGCAACCCTACTAGGATATATATATATATTATATATATGTCGTAAGAGAGGGTTTAGGGTTTAGGGTTTTCTGGCTTTACATGTTTAGCAGTTTAGGATTTGGTGGTTTAGGGCTCAGGGTTTGGGATTTCGGAAGGGGTGTCGAGGTTGAGGTGTTGGGTTTTTGGGTTGAGGGGCTTTGGGGGTTAGAGCCCGAAACTTCAATCGGGAACCGGAGGTTTAGGGTTTAAGGTTTGGGGTTTAAAGGTTTAGGGTTTGGGGTTGAGGGTTTAGGGTTCAGGGATGATTGCTTGCGGCAACTGGGGCTCGGAAGGCTTGGCCGCAGAATCAATGGATGCCTATACACTATACACCCCTACTTGAGGGATCATGGGGACATAGTTACTATAAGAGTTCCTCAAGGGACTCCCAAGTAAGGGGCGTTTTTAGGGTCTACTAAAAGGATCATGGGACTTAGTCACTGGGAATGGCAAGAGGGTCATTGGATTATGATATAGTCAGAAGTACTTTAAACCCCAATTAAGGTACTTGTAACCTTACTTACTACCTCCTACATCCTCCATGTAAGCCATGAGAAGTACGGAAAATTCCTACGGTAGGTCTCCTTCTCCTAGACAACGCAGTTTAAGTACCCGTCTGACAAGCCACCTTGCTTTGAGGTGCTCAGGCCTCTGTGTTTCTGTAGAACTCTGCATCCATCTAGTGTCAACTGCATCTGGTTGAAATCGCAGGTACATGCATCACGTTTATGGTTTTGGTTTACGAAGTCTGCTCCATATCTACTTTGGCTCTTGTATGTTGGAACAGTGCACATATGTGCACATGAAAGCCGTTGAAGAGATCGAAACAGCACTGACATTGCCACGTAGTACCCAGATCTTCCGTTGTCCTTAACTGAGGGAAAACGATTAGAATTGTAAGATCCCTAAACCCTAAATCCTAAACCGTGGAGCTAAGGCATATGCCTTGCTCGAGGGATTTTGGAAGATCTGGGTACTGGAAAGCTTAGGAATTTGCGTGCGTTGACCGGAATTCGTCATTACGCATCGCCTCAGAACATGCTTCGTCAAATGACTCCAATGTAGGGGTTTGAATGGTTTGTAATCAATAGTATCTCCTCATACTCGCTATACAGACACGGCACAATGCACTCTGAAGGTCCTCTTCGAATTATTCATTCAGGCCCTTATACTTGAAGGAACGTAGGACTTAGTAACTAGGCGTCGACCTCTTCAAGGGGCGCACGCCTTCCAAATCCACACTATCAACAAGGTAACTACCTGCACTTATAACTACTTCTATCCCCATTGGCCAAGTCCCATGATACTAAAAGTTCCTAGGTACTGCTAGGGAGACGCCTTACAGGGGACCCTTCTTAACCCTACTTGTGGCTCTCTTACAAGGGACCTTATTATTGAGAGGGTCTATATCCCCAAGGGTCCCCTCATCCTAACCCTAAACCCTAAACCCTAAACCCTAAACCCTAAAACCCTAAAACCCTAAACCCTAACTCCTAACTCCTCCAAGTATTGCCGAACCAGCGCCGCCAGGCTCCCAGAGACGCTTCCAGGGATGCACCTCGAGACTCCAATACCCCTTAATCAAGGAATATACCTTAAATCATACTAGGGAAGTTACTACAATTTAAGGTATACCTGGACCCTAAAGAACCTACCTTCTTAGGGTTCCTTGTTATGATTTCTCTATATAAGTCCTTAAAAAGGTAGGTTACTGTAATTTAAGCCTGAAATTTTAAGGTATATTCCTTAATTAAGGGGTATTGGAGTCTGGTAGATCTGAATCTGCCTCTTGCGCCATGGGTGTGGACATTCAGGCGCTGCGATGTTCTCTGGAGAACAAGCCCTTCTGCGAGAAGGAGAAGCTAGGTAGGCCTTCAGATTTTTTGATATTGTTGTTCCTTTCTTTGTCTAGGACTTTTTGATATATTTTTCCTTTGGTTTTTCTTAGTCTGAAGAGGATCATTAAGAGGCTTGAAATGGCCAAGCTAGGAAATGGGTTCTTGTTCAGGAGCTTTTGAGCTGCCACGGTAAGGATTCCTTCCTAGTCATTTCTGCTACGGATCTCTATGATGCCAAGTTAAATTTTAGGTTTAGGGTTTAGGGTTTTAGGGTTTAGGGTTGTAAGTTCCTTGACACGAGTCCAGGAAAGCGCTGCTCCAGCTGATCCAGCACTCTGAGGCAATCCAGCTTCAGCAACAGGAGAGCCGAGTCTTCGAAGCCTTGAGACCCTGAACCACAGCTGTAAAGGGGCTCCTGGAAAGGGGTTCTATTAAGGGATCTAGAGGGTTTAGGGTTTAGTACACCCTTGCACGAAGGCTTCTAGAAGGGATCCGTAGGGTTTGGGTTTTGGTGTTTAGTGAGGGATACGGGTCCAGGTGCTTTAGGGCTGTACTTGGGGGATCATGAGACTTTGTAAGCCAGGTTATAAGTACCTCAACCGCGGTTGAACATGATCGTAAGTACCCCAATGGTAAACCCTAAACCCTAAACCCTAAATAACCCTAGCACTAAGTCCCGTAGTCGTTTAAGCACCTGTAGCCCCAAACCCTTGAAAATCGTAGGTTGTGACCCATTCGGTATAGGGGATATGACCCCTAAACAAACCCCACCTGCGACAGCAAACCCTGGCAATTGATAGAAGATAGTAGGGCATGGCCCGTTAAGTAGAGGGTACATAATACATAAGACTCAACCCTAGAAAATCGCAGGTTATGGGGACAACAATCCCCGAAATAGTCAGCATGTAACTCAACCCTAAACCCTATACCCTGAAAGTTTATAGGCTCATTAAACCGGTAGCCGTAAGCCCCTGACCCCTAAACGCCCAAAACCCCTAAACTCTAAACCCCCAAACTCCAAACGCCTAAACCCCCTGAACCCTAAACCCCTCAACCCCTAGAAGCCCTAAGCCCTAAAACCAAAAAGCCCTACAACCCTGGAAACCCTAAAGCCCCTAGCCGAGAGCAGCAGGAGCTTCTGGCAACCACCAAGCACCTTGCCGGGGTCTTCACGCTCGCGATCCTTGGCTTCCTTAAACTGGGTTCTTGTTTTAAGTTCCCATAATAAGGAAACCTTATTATTTACTATGCGTATTATGGTAACTTAAATACAATCCCTTAACAGGCCCTAAACCAGCCCGAAAGCAAGGATTGGCTCCTGCCTTGGCTCCTGCCCTGTGGAAGCTACAGCCTTCGACACAGTCTCGGCCGTCAGCGAGCACCTCGCGGGCAAGCTGGGAACCTGGTCGAAATCAATCCCCATCACCAAGGACAGGCCAAGTCCTGAAACACCACCGTCGGGGGTTTTATTAAAGGAAGCTAAAGACCTGAAACACCATGGTCGAGGGGTTTTATTAAAGGAAGCTAAAGACCTGACACCATGTTGGGCAGGGGGTTTTTATGAAAGGAAACTAAGGCTACAGGTGGGGAGTTTTAAGGTATAATAGGGCTTCTATAAGGCTTCTAGAAGGTATATGGACCTTCTAAGGCTCCTATAGCGGTAACTACCCACCTTTTCGGACGTAGGGAGCGGGGGGGGGGGGTGGATTCCTAAGCCCCTAAGCCATAAGTCCGAAACCCTCAAATGCCGACACTTTTAGGGTTTTTTAGGTTCAGAGCCCCAAACGCCTAAACCCTAAATCCTACACCCCTAAACCCCAGACCCTAAAACCACTCACCCTAAACCCCTAAACTCTAAATCCCAGACCCCCAAACCCTAAATACTAAACCCCAGACCCAAGACTCGGCGAGTTCCAAGAAGAACCGGGGAACCCAAATCTTCCAAGGTCCCTGAAGGGTTTAGGGGCTTAGGGTCTGGGGTTTAGGGGCTTCGGGTTTAGGAGGGTTTAGGGTTCAGGGTTTAGCGGCCTAGGGTTCAGGGATGCCTTGATCAAGGGCTTATACCTTGAATCGCAGTAGGGTTCGTACTATAATCTAAGGGTATCTCCCCTACTTAAGGGTTCATACCTTAAGCTATGGTAGGATCCCAAATACGATTCTAGGTATGTCCCAGTACGGGATACTGGTAGGTCTGGGAACCCGACAAATTGCCCCAACCCCGAATCCCTAAACCCGAATCGCTGAACCCTCAACCCAAGACTGGACTCCAAGAAGAACCCAACCCCTAAACCAACATCCTTGAACCCTAAACCCCTAAAGCCCTGAAGCCCTAAACCCCCTAAACTCCTAAAAAGCCCTAAAACCCTAAACCC
Source organism: Symbiodinium necroappetens (assembly GCA_905231915.1). Classification (NCBI taxonomy): domain Eukaryota; class Dinophyceae; order Suessiales; family Symbiodiniaceae; genus Symbiodinium; species Symbiodinium necroappetens. The sequence continues at coordinate 5,450 of CAJNJA010003537.1, read as the reverse complement.
CAAACCCGAAACCCAAGACCAAGAAGACATCCCGAAAAGGACGGCCAGGACTTGCCGAAGGAGGCGACCCTCGGAGCTCTTGGGATTTCCGAAAGCTCCGAGCTCGGCTGCACCCAGGTTATTATAAGGGGTTTAGGGTTTAGGGTGTTTAGGGTCTTTAGGGTTGAGGGTGTTTAGGGTTTTTAGGGTTTAGGGTTTAGGGTGTTTAGGGTTTAGGTGATTTAGGGTTTAGAGGTTTTAGGGTTTAGGGTGGTTTAGGGTTTTTTAGGGTTTAGGGTTTAGAGGTTTTAGGGTTTGGGGTGGTTTAGGGTTTTTTAGGGTTTAGGGTTTGGGGTGTTTAGGGTTGGGGGGGTTTAACATAGGTGCCTTGATAATTACCTAAACTCTTCTTAAAGCCCCCTACATTATTGGTTTAGAGCTGAGGGCTTAGGGGTCTACATAGGGGTTTGAGGGTTTAGGGGTTTAGGGTTTTATATAGGGTTCCGGGTTTAGGGTTCAGAGTTGAGTAGTATACACTGTTCCTAGAGTTGAATGGTCTATTTTTGTTTGTTTCTTTCTTCTGTCTATACTTTCTGGAGCGACTTACTGAACAGTCGAGGCTATCTCCCAGGCCACCAAATGTTTTACAAAAATCTCACAGGCAGCACCGTGACCTTGTTCGTCGAAGAAAGTGAGACCATCGGCAACTGCAAAAAAAAGATTGAACATCTTGAAGGGATCCCTCGCGACCGGCAGCGCTTGATTTTCGCCGGGATACAGCTAGAAGACGGACGGACCGTCTCAGACTATGGCATCAAAAGGGATTCCACCCTGCACCTCGTCTTAACTCTGCGCGGGGGCATGTACGATCAAATCTCTGGCCGGAAGGCCTTTGAGGTGCTTTCCGACAAGATCGTCTTTGAGGACGGAAGCTCATGAAGCCCAGAACCGCCCTAAACCCCAAACCCCCCAATCAGAACCCTAAACCCTAAACCTTAAACCTATAAAGCCCTGGTCCCTCAAGCACGAAACTCTATGAACTCGAGACCCTTGGCCTTAGACCTACATGAAGCTAATCCTGCATTACCTTCAGGACCCTAAACTATGGGAAACATGGTATACATTCCTCATTATGGGCAGTGCAGGATTCATAGTATCAACCGCAAACCATAGTATCAACCCAAACAAATAAATAAATAAATATATATATATATACACATATTTATTTATGTATTTATGTATTTATTTATGTGTTTTTAGTATTTTTGGTAGTAGTATTAGTATTAGTACTATTCTTATTATTATAAGGAACCCTCAAGACCTTATTCTAAAGAACCCCAAAGGGTCCCTTAAAGAAGCCGTAACTCTAGGTAGTATTAGGGAGGTTAGGGTTTAGGGTTTACGGTCTGAGCCCTACTTATGGCTCTCTTAAAAGGGGACCTTATATTGAGAGGGTCTCTATCTCCCAAGGTTCCCCATAATCCTAACAAGCCCTAAACTCTAAACCCTAAACCCCTAAACCCTAAACCCTAACGTAGAGGAACCCCTCGACCGACAACTTACCTTTGGTTAGTAGGGAATGGAGGAATGGGAACTATTATAAGTACCATTACTACCATTCTTCCATTCCCTACTAAGCAAAGGTAGAACTCTAAACCCTAAACCCCTAAAGGCCCTAAACCCTTAAAGGCCCCTAAACCCTAAAGGCCCCTAAACCCCTAAAGGCCCTAAACCCTAAAAGGCCCCTAAAGACCGACAAGCAACCTGGGAGGATGGCAGCTCCTGGAAATTGGACGAAACCACAGAGAGCTTCAAGCGCTGCGATGAGAAGGGCAAGGTCGTATCTTTTTCCTCCAAAGAAGAGCTGCTCGGCTTTCAGACATCGTAGGCTTTCGGGATTTAGTAGTGGTAGTAAGTTAGGAACAGTGGTTCTAGTAGAGGTTTGGGGGCTTGTTGACGAAAATTGAACACCATTCTGCAAACTCTACACACGCACATAATTTTCAAGCATGCCGACGGCAAGACAACAACGACCTAAAGTGCAAAGCCTAAACCCTCAACCCCAAACCGTGAAAACCGTAGTGCAGACTTGCTCTTGTACATCTGCCTAGTGCTTTCCTTTGGGGGTTAGGGTTTGGGATTTAGGGTTTTGAGTAGGCAAGGGAGGCCCAAACCATGGGTCCGAATTTCGACCTGCTCGCGGCGCTTTGACTTGTAGCTGCCCTAAACCCTAAACCCTAAACCCTAAACCTACTCTAGGGATCTGGACCCCTGAACAATCAGAGTAGGGTTGGTGGGGTATCCAATAGTAGAGGTATATCAAGGAACGGTTTAGGGTTTAGGGTTTAGAACCCCGAGACATAGTTCCGGTCCTTACATTGCACTTGAAAAACTCCTTCAAAGAGCCTTCGTAGTTTAGCTCGAAACCTAAACATACTGCACCCAAAAGGCAAAACTGTAGCTAACACCTACCCTAAGGGTCCAAGTACCGGGTTTCAAGGTCCAAAAACCATTCAGAGTATGGATTTTGGGACCTAAAACCTTACTATTTGGGTACTCGGACCCTCTGGGCTAACCCTGAACCCTAGATCCTTAAGCCCTAGGATGGTGAGCTACATGGAGTCCTCTCGCGTGGAGTTCTTGCTTCAGCGCTTAGAAGAAATTCAACGCAGGAGCCGGGATCCGTGATCTAGAAGGTTCCGTAATCTATGTTTTGGGTTTAGAGTTTAGGGCTTTTATAGCATCTTGTGCAGCTTTATGGAGACTTCTTTGCGTTGTACAGAGCTGTTGTTGTAGGGGTTTGTGGGGTGGTATAGTGTTTTTGCAGGGAGTTGCTTCAATACGGCTCATGAGGGGTGTACAGAGATTGTATAGTAATTTTAGACGAATCGCGTCGTCCGCCTCGGCCCGGCCGCAAAGAAACAAACAGGGCCAAGGAACTGCTGGTGATTTGAAGGCGCCGTTGGCGAACCCAGATCCATTTCAGGAGGCGAGATTTCACCGAAGGACGTTGGGGCTCGCTTATATAATGGGTTCACACGGACGAACCCCCCTCCCCCCGCCCTTGAGCAATTGGCGTCATTGGGAAGAGGATCAAGAGGTGGGGAATAGGAGCAGTCCGAATAGGAACCTCTGACCGCTTCGGCCGGGGCCGAGGCGAATAATTGAAAGCGTGTACGGTTAGGGTTTCGGGCTCAGGGGATAGGGACTTCGGCTGAAGGCACCAAAGAGGCCGGAGTAATTGCCAACATTGTTCCTTTGGGTTTCTTGACAATATACATTTACGATAAGATACCCCAAGACCTTCTTCTAATTCTTAAGCCCCCATAATATGCGGCGTAGAGCAGGAGCCAGGAAATCGAGAAGGAAGCATCGAACTGGATGACCAGAGCAGTACCTGCCACCACGGAGAGCATCGAAGCCTGAGGATGAGGCTAGGTAAACAGTTTAGGGGTCAGGGCTAGGGGTTTAGGGTTTTAGGGTTTTAGGGGTTCAGGGTTTAGGGTTTTAGGGTTTAGGGTTTAGGGTCTAGGTTCCTGAGTAGTACCTGTTTGCCCGTTTTATTGTACGGCTGCCCAATTCAAAATGAATAACAGGAAAATGGGGGGGGGGGGTACCCTTTACCATAAAAGCATTGAAGCACATCAGCCGTATACATGGGGCTTCTACTATTTGTTAGTGCCTTTCTTTCGGCACTGAGGAAAAGGGCTTGGTGGTATGCAGGACTGGTGTACTTGTCTTTCTCAATGGCTTAGGGGCTCTGGGTATCGAGTTGTGCTTAAACGAGTGTTGCAGTTCAACCTAAATACCCACCTACGGGCAATCTGCAAGAGTACGACTGTCACCAGATCTTCGGCAGTGGCGGGAGGTCGCTGGTATATCGGGCTCACGTCGGGTGATGTGGTGCGGTGCAGACGATGTCACCGCGGGTGCTATGATCTCAAGCCAAGGGCATCAGGCAGATGGACAGAACTGCTCTATATCGTGGCGGCTAACTACAAGGGATCTGCCCGGAATCCTTTCAGCTGATGAACCGAATCTGAGATTTCATAGAAATATGAGCGTGCAGTGTTGGGGGCATGTGATGGATATCTTGGGCGGCTTCATCCTAACCCCAAACCCTAAACCCTAACCCCAAACTGCTAAACCCCTAAACCCTAAACCCCTAAAACCCTCAACCCTAAATCCTTGAAGGCGGTCTGTAAAAGCATTGAGCTACGGTTGATGGTATAAATCCTGCATTTTACCCATAATAAGGAATATACCATAACTCCCATAGCTTAGGGTCCTTAAGGTAATGCAGGGTGTATTTCATCAACGGTATGGTTCACGGGAGCAGGGCTTCTCTCCTTCTGGGCGTTCTTTCGCGGACATCAACAACGATGGACGAATATAGAGGCCTCAAAACATCGACCTATACTATTTTGAAGGTTCCTGACTGCTTCAAAAAACCTATACTTTTTGAATGGTTCCTTACTGCCTAAAAAAATACCTATACTATTTTAAGGGTTACTTACTGCCTCAAAAAACTACCTATACTATTTGGGAGGGTTCCTCATTATAAGCATAGTGTAATGTACCCCCAAAGCCTATTCGAATCTATATTAGGAGAGTTGTCAGCTGGGTATCCCCAAGGCCCAGTAGGACACAGGAACTCTTCCGGGGGAAGGGTTTCCGAGTAACAAGTTATTCAGACACTGGTAAAGGTCTAGACAGGTATAAATACTAGATAGAATCTAGAAGAACTGCCAGGACTATTCCTTCGGGTACCTGTTCCAAAATTTTAGCAAAAGCTACCCCAAACCATATTCGAATCATAAAGGCCGTAAGAATACAGTGGGGTCGGGCTTGCTGTCATGTGCTTACATTTTCGGAACCGCCTTACATTTTCGAAGCCGCAACCGTGCCATGTCTTGAACCCTAGATCACTGAAGCCATCCCTTTTAGGGATTAGGGTTTACGGTTTAGGGTAGTATGGGGATAGACAAAATGCAGCTGTTCGCATGATTACACATTTTGCCGTACTGGCGCTGACGAAGCAACCCCATGGCAATGTAATAGGTGTTAAAAAAGCAGTGGGCTGCATGACTACACATTAAGCCGTAAAGGAAACAAATCACTAGAGGCTCCAGTCCTGCCTAAATCCGATCCCAAAGCATCGCTTTTGGTTTTACGAGGGATTCGCCAGGGTTTCCCCAAGACGCAAACTTGAACCCGAAACCCTGAACCCCAAACCCTACTATGGTTGGGGTTCCTTATGATAACTGCAGTATACTACACCCCAAAACCTGTACTGTAGTCTAGCCCCTGAACCCTAAACCCCTAAACCCTAAACCCTGAACCCTAAACCCCTAACGCCTAAACCCTAAACCCCTAAACCGCTAAACCCTGAACCCTTCAACCCCGAAACCCCTAAACCCCTAAACCCTAAACCCTGAACCCTAAACCGTAACGCCTAAACCCTAAACCCC
>CAJNJA010003526.1:0-18131 GCA_905231915.1 Symbiodinium necroappetens | reverse complement strand
GTCGTCCCTTGAAGTCCCTTACAGAAGGTTTAGGGTTTAGGGTAAGTATGGTATGTCTCTAAACCCTAAACCCTAAACCGGTATGCCCCCATAACCCATTCCACCATTCCCTACCAAGATCAGTGGGGCTTTTGCAGACTTAGTGGTCGCGTTTTTCGACTGCGGGCGCCATGTTTTAAAAGCTGCTTCTTACAAGGGTGGGTTTAGGGTTGAAGCGTGAGGGCTTCGCCATTGATGAGCTTGGGTCGTGAATACTACCCCCTGACCCCTAGCCATACTTGTAAAAATAGTCGAAGCCTTGTTGGTAAGATAGGTACCTGCTATTAAAGGGCAACTCGAGCCCTCGAGTTACTTGCTTTTGCCTTGGGTTAGAGACTACACAATCCAGTGAACATGCCGCAGGGCACACTCTTTAAGTGAACGTGCCTGATAGAAGCAATCGGTTTCGGGCTTAGGTTCCAGGTTTACGGTTTTTGGGTCACAAAACCACAGGAGGTGCACCGGCCTTCGGCGAAAGCATTCTTTGTCAGCCAGGGGAGCGGAAGCATTTTCAGCAAGGAGGGCATCTTGGGGTTGAGGGTTTGGAGGGTTTAGAGGGTTTGGTTTAGGGTTTAGGGTTTAGGGTTTAGGGTTTAGGGTTTAGTTTAGAGTTGATGGGACTGTTAAACATGCACTCTTCTTCTGTCAAGGATGTTGAAAGTTTCATCATGTGTCAGCCTCCAACAGAAGTCCCCTGGAACCCTGTGAGGCCTAGGCCGGCGCTTCCACCAGGTTTCACACGCGTCTCAGGGCAGCTCGTGCTCAACTTGAATCAACCTGGGATGGGTTTCACCGGTGCTAGACCGGCAAGTCCTGCCGAAAGAGCTTCGCTTCAGAGCCTACGGTTCAGGGTTAAGGGTTTCCCTAAGGGTCCATATATACTACTATTATGGAATTAGGTCCTAAAAACCATAATGTGGATGGTCTTTTGGGACCTAAACCCATAATAGTAGTGTTTATGGACCCTTAGGGTTTAGGAGCCATATGACATCTTAGCCTGCGGAACAGTTCGTGACGTCGCGAAGTCTCCTCTGTGTGCAGCTTCGCATGATCCGTATGCAACGCATGCATGTATGCATGCATGTATGTACACATACATGTATGTTTGTATGCCTGCGCATATTATCTACTTGCACACTTAGTCGTGCATTGTTCTGGGTCTAGGCCGAAGTTCGAAGCGAGGAGGCTGATTGTTGTCTTGAGTCTCGAGCGCAGGCTTCCGTTGCTGAACTCGGCAAAGCCTCGTCGCTCGATGCGAAATGTCGAAGCCCAACAATCTTGAATTCTACTACCTGCAGGGTCCTTTTGTCAGCAAAGTTTAATATATATACACTGAACCGAAAGTACTGGTATAGGAACCGCACCCTTAAATTTTCGACCCTGATATACCCTGAACCCTGCAACTTTTGAATCAACCGTCAAACCCCACAGCCCGAAGCCCGCGAAAACCACAGCCCTGGATCCTTGAAAAAAATCAGTTAGGGTTTAGGGTTTAGGCTTCCAAGTAATCAAACCACAGACCCCTGATCCTGAATGCTGCTCCTGAACTCGACGCTCCTTGATCCGAAAGCCTCAACCTCGAAACCCCCTAGCTTTCAATCCAAAGGCCGGGCCCCGAAACCCAAAACCGCACATTCTGACTCCAAAACCTGAACCTGTGAACCACACAAGCCTGCACCTCTAGAGCTTCCCCCGCGACTTTCGAGATTGTTGAGGGTTTGGGGGTTAGGGTTTATAAGGGCCAAGCCTTTCATCTCTGAATGCTACCCCAAAGCCCAAACCAACTACAGCAAACCCCAAAAAAAGATGAAAACCGGAGTAAGGACAAATGGTGCTGGGATTCCCTATACATTCCTTTTAAGGATTGAGGCTATTGGGTTTCCAACTTTTGGACGTCTACTGTATCTGAAAGACCCCGAAAGCCCGAGACCCCTAATGTAGGGGCCATAATAATTAGAATAGGGCTTTGGGCTCCTTTACACCTGGGTTTAGAGTTTAGGATGTAGGGTTTAGGGTTACTATAATTATAATAAGGAACCCCCAAAACAGCATAGGTAATTATTCAGGCCCCCGGTATTAAACCCTAAACCCCTCAACACCTCGAACCGCGGACCCCCTCAAGCCGAAACCTTAAGCCACTCTACATCGTCATTTACGCCTCCATGCCCAACCGATACTTTTGTCGTAAGATGTAATACAACTCCTTTATATATTATATATCCCAAAATTATAACTACTGTCATAAGATGTGATGCAACAAGATTCCCTTATATCAGCCCCTGACTCAGTTTATACTTGAAGCTGACATGGCAAGTCCGGGAAACGCCCGAGGATTAAACAAGCGCGGCCCTCGCGCAGCACACAAGGTCGGCTCCTGACAAATGGGTTTTTGTCACCCGGAATCTGCTACTGGAGTACCCATAGGCCCCTAAGTCTAAGTAGTCCCTTTTTGGGGATTATGTTTAGAATTCTATAAGGTAATCCCAGAAAGGAACTACTTAGGGGCCTATGGGTAATTGTTTGTAACTACCGAAAACCCTGCTGTTCGAGTGTTTGAACCCTTAGCCCCACTCAGCTCTCAGATTGTGCTTCCGGGCTCAGGCGGGTTGGCTTGAATTTTGTTGGGCCCCAGTTGCCTAAATCATGCATGGCATATTGGGTAGATACACTTTAGGCAGGCAAGAGGCTGGCTCGTGACCAGATGTTTAGGAAACTGGGGCGGATTTGGGGTGTACGGCTTAGGCTTAGGACGTTTCTTCTGCACCTCAAAACTCTAATTATCAAGCTCCCAGCGAACGCGTCAGGCTGCCTTCAAGGTCTCGTATAATTACGCTACATACATGCTTACCCCACAAAAAACCATCGTTCAACCGGCAGAGATCAACATCGATACTATCCGAAGCAATCACAGCATTCGGAGGCCCCAAAAGGTGGGAATATCCCACCTACCCATAGGCCCCTAAGTAGTTCCTTTTTGGGATTATATTTAGGTAATCCCAAAAAGGAACTACTTAGGGGCCTATGGGTATATGTGTGCATCCTCCAGACTCTCGCCCGCAAATCTCCAGCTCAGGGTCCTCGTCTATCTGAGCTGCGCGGCCGGACTTCCCCAAATGTTCCTGGCGGGTTTAGGGTTTATAGGGTTTAGGGTTTCATGCGCTGGAACCCCTAAAGCCCTAAACCCCCTCAGCAGCCCTTGGAACTGTAGCCTGTTTACATCATCGATTTGTTTACAAAGTTCGAGCGAAATCTTTAAAGTCATGCTTTAAGCTTGCATTGAAAATATGCCGTAGTGGCCGTAGTGTCTTCTTTGAGGTTCAATATGCAATTTGGCGGTTCACAGATTCGACACCGGACAGCCTTCGTGGTCATGCCGGAGGCGATCAAGAAGGTATGATAGCCTCAGCTGTTGAGAGCCCCCGGGGCTTCTGACGCCCTGTCATTGAAATTTGGGGGTTTCCGAAAATAGGGGACCCTAATATAGTATCCTAATACTAGGATCCTCATTATAAGGACCCCAAAATACGGTACCCTAACTTTCGGAAGCTCCCATTTTCCCCAAACGGAGCAGACTACCTCAGAGTCCGAGACAGTGAGCGCTCCGGAATCTGCAGTGCAGGGAACCAAGGCCGGACGGATAGGGAATTGAACGAACCCGTAGCAACCGCTGCATGCCACACATACAACGAATATTTCGAAGAGATGTGAGGAATTGGAGAGTTTTGTTGCTAACTCTCAAAGTATACAAAGAGCTGAGATTCAGATGACCACAGATGACTACTTATTAGCACTCCTCCTCGTCGGCCCTGTAGAAGTAGTCGTCGTCGCGGTTGTGGTGTTTGTCGTAGCGGCAGGTTCGGAAGGTCGTACAAGTAAAGTCGTCTTTGCAGTCATCGGGGCTGTGCTGCCAGTATGTCCAGCTTGTTTGCCAGATTCGAAAATCTTATAAGGGATCGTATGCATATATATATATATATGTATACATATATATATATATATATTACCAATGGGGGGATACCATGTAGCTATATATATATATGTATACGCTTTATCCTGTTTAGTCAGCTGTTGCACTGTCTTGTCCCTCGCAAGCAACTCCGAAATCTCTTCCGGCTTGTGCGGGCGGGTACGAGGCGCCTCCTTGCTGAACCCTTGCACTCGTAGGCTAGAAAGCCTCACTTCTTTGGTTTAGGGCTTAGGATTTAGGGTTTCGGGTTTAGAGTTTATAGGGCCAGACCCTAAACATCCCTAAACCCTAAATCCGGAACAATCAAACATCGCAATTCACTAAATTCATCAAACGTGCCTGTAGTTCCAAAGTCGACAGAAACCCTTCTAGAATTAACACGTACGTACCTGGCGCCACAACAAAAGCCAAGACACCAAGGAAGACGATCAAGGAGAGAAATGCAAGGCCAGCTAAACTGGCCACCGAGATCACGGCAACCATCAACCTAGACGGCAACTATAGCGGCTCGGAAGCCGTTATTTTACTCGGACCCTATGGGTCTGGGGTGTCAGGTCGTAGTATGCACAGAGCGCTTCAGAGTTTAGGGCTTGTTTGGTGTGCAGCATCGACTTCGATCTATAAAGGAGCTCTGAGTGCACTGTTTCGGGTTGGAACCCCGGGTTTAAGGGTTTAGGGTTGAAGGCTTGGATGTCGGACTCATGAGGCACACAGCAAAACCTCAGAACAGGTCACCGTACCAATCCGAAAGATTCAAACTGAAACCGCTAAACCTGCGAGAGCCCTGCCCGACCCGAAACTGACCCCAGACCCCAGAGTCCGGACCCTAAAGCGGATCTCAGAATTTCCCGACGATGTGAAATCTAAACTGATCGCTTCCGGTCAGGGAGCGCTGTGTTCACAACATCGCTGTTTGGCTCCTGCATCCGTGACAACTAGTTGAAGCAGTGAACATAATCGCAGCCAAAACGTAAGAGTTGTAGGAGTAGGAGGTGAGGAGTAGGAGCAGAAGCAGGCATAATTAGGGGTTGGAGTAGGAGCAGTAGGAGAAAAACTAGGAGCAGGAATAGGCAGAGGTTGGAGTAGGAGTAGGGGTAGGAGTAAGAGTAGGAGGCGTAGGGGTTGGAGTAGGTGTATAGGGCAGGAGTAACAGTAGTAGTAGCAGTAGCAGTAGCAGTAGCAGTAGCAGCAGCAGCAGCAGCAGCAGTGGCAGTGGCAGTGGCAGTGGCAGTGGCGGTGGCAGTGGCAGTAGCAGTAACAGTGGCAGCAATTCCAGTAGTGGTGGTGGTAGTAGTAGTAGTAGCAGCAGCAGCAGTGCTGGTGGTGGTAGTGGTAGTGGTAGTGGTGGTGGTAGCGGTAGTAGTGGTAGTAGTAGTGGTAGTAGTAGTAGTAGTAGTAGTAGTAGCAGCGGCAGTAGCAGTAGCAGTAGCAGTAGCAGGAGAAGGAGCAGCGGCAGGAACAGGAGCAGTAGCAGTAGTAGGAGCAGCAGCAGCAGCAATGATGATCAGAATAGTCGTACTAGTAGTACTTGTAGTCGTCGTCGTTGTCGTCGCCGGAGTCGTCATCGGTGTCAACGTTGCCGTTGCCGTCGGCGCATGAGTAGGCCATGAGCAGGAGGAGGACGACGGCGGCGGCACGAGCATGAGCAGAGTATGAATACTGAAATGAACCAAAAGTTCACCTTCGAGCTGATGCAGCTTCGCATACTTGTGGCTGATAAGTTAAAGTTGGCAGTTGTTGCTGAATCAGTACGACTTGTTGCGGCGATCATGAGTATCGCCATGCTTGTTGAAAATGCCTGCCTGTTCCCGTCATCGCAGATGTCCTCTGAGTTTCAAGGAGTAAATAGCCTTCTGGGATTCAAGGCCGCTTTTCGGTGTGCCGGGCGGTATCAGGACAACTGCAAACATGTATTTCTCAGGGTTAGAGGTCGAATTTAGTCCGCAAGTCCATTATACATTGTATGGGGAGCGTGGGTGCATACCGATATGGGACATATGGTATGGTCTTGTTGCATCGGCAAATTCCTTCCGGCCACGGAAAAACTCCGCATGCTTAGATCAATTATCCACCCATCGCTGAACATCAGCTGAAATGCCGAAACGCAGGCGTATGTGTATACATGTATGCAAAAATCATAAGCATTTCTACACATATATCTATGCATTATATATATATACACATATATATATATATGTGTGTGTGTGTTGTAAATCTTATCTATATACATATATATATATACCCTTGTGTATCCATATACACATATATATATATACGTACAAACATTCAAATATACATACATATATATATATATGTATGCATGTATGCATGTATGCATGTATGCATGTATGTATGTATGTATGTATGTATGTATGTATACATACTGTACAGAGAGGGAGATTAACATTAATATGCCTGCTAGAACAAAAGAAGGAAATTGCAACACACAACACAATATATATATATATAAATATACGTACACAAATATTGACATGTAACAGATGTGCAGATGTAGAAAACAAGTGTCTGCAGTATAAGTTGTGCAGACAAGACGAAGCCTCCTGTCCAGGTAGGCCCGATGTCGTGACAGGGGTAAGGATGCACCAGACCTTGCAGATGAGATCGGAGGGTTGGGGGGTTCCACAAAAGTCAATGCGCCAATATTAGTGTATGCTTCGGACTTGCAGGGGCTCCTGTTTTTGAAGGTCCACAGTCGAATCAGTTCCATGCGCGTAAATACATAAACAAAAAATATATACATGTATACCTATAAATATATACATATACATATACATATACATACATATATATATATAGATAGCGAGGCACATGGACCCATAGGAGTCACGGGTGTGCGGTCGAGTTCGGGTTTCGGTGAGAAGCTCCCAAGACGGTGAATCGGCGCGGGTCTCCCCCGACTCTGGACTCCCTGTCTTGGGGTTTAGGGTTTTTGATTCAGGGTTCTGGGGTGTGGGATTTAGGGGTTTAGGGGTTTAGGGTTTTAGGATTTAGGGTTCTGGGGTGTGGGTTTAGGGTTTAGGATTCAGGGTCCTGGGGTGTGGGATTTAGGGGTTTAGGGTTTAGGATTCAGGGTTCTGGGGTGTGGGATTTAGGGGTTTAGGGGTTTAGGGTTTTAGGATTTAGGGTTCTGGGGTGTGGGATTTAGGGGTTTAGGGGTTTAGAGTTTAGGATTCAGGGTTCTGGGGTGTGGGATTTAGGGGTTTAGGGGTTTAGGGTTTAGGATTCAGGGTTCTGGGGTGTGGGATTTAGGGGTTTAGGGTTTAGGATTCAGGGTCCTGGGGTGTGGGATTTAGGGGTTTAGGGTTTAGGATTCAGGGTTCTGGGGTGTGGGATTTAGGGGTTGAGGGTGTAGGATTTAGGGTTTTGGGGTGTGGGGTTTAGGGGTTTAGTGTTTAGGATTTAGGGTTTGGGGTGTGGGGTTTAGGGGTTTAGGGTTTAGGATTCAGGGTTCTGGGGTGTGGGGTTTAGGGGTTTAGGGGTTCAAGGGTTTAGGGGTTTGGGGTTCAGGGGTTTGGGGGTTTACAGTGAGGCTCAGCCCAAGTTCCCAAATCCGAAGCTATCACCAAACAGCAGGAAAACACAAACAAGTGACAGCATGAACAAGGAGGACGACCAACCCCGCAAGAGCCAAGGATTCTTGCTAGTTTCGGCCCTTCTTCTAGCGACTTCTCTGCTGGGAACCGTTAAGAGCTCAACCCTATACGTATATTGAAGGCAGCCATCACTTATTGCACTCATATGCCATGAGCACTTGCTTCAACAGCAGGATGAAAAGCACCAGGGAGCAATAAGGGCTTGACGCTTGCTCTCTCGCTCGCTGTCTGTCTCTCTCTCTCTCTCTCTCTCTCTCGCTCTGTGTCTGTGTCTCTCTTAACGTTCTCTCGTTCTGTGCATGTATCTCTTTCAACTTGCAGCTCAGGAGCCATACCGGGCAGAACTACGATGGCCAAGCATACCACAGAGCTCACGAAGCCCACCTGGTCTCAAGGAAGCTTGTCTTGTGGTTGAAATGTCTCGAACTCCGGACCACAAAGTCAAGGGTGCATGTACCTTGTGTGTACATACGTTAGCCTGGAAAAGGTACATATAATAGTTACGTAGGTGGGCACCGAAGGGACTCTGTGCTGTGCAGCCATATGCGCTTGCTCTTGTTTGCTTTGAAGAAACGCACACCTGCGCACATGGGCATGAATACTCCGTCGAGCCTGCAGGTGATAAACACGCAAACAAGCAAGCAAGCAAGCAAGCAAGCAAGCAAACGCACAGAAACACAAAATATAAAACAAGAACACTAACAAACTACCAACCAACCAAACAAACAAACAAGCACAACACACACACACAGAAACAAATAAACACAAGCACCAAACAGGCAAGCAAGTAAGCAAAAAAGCACTACCAACCAACCGAACAACACACAAGCGGACAATCAGGCTAACCAACAGACGAACTAAATAATTAAGCTGACTAACTGAATGGCCGACTGACTAACTAACAAGCATACCAGCAAACAAACACACACATGACAAACAATCAAACGAGTTCATTAACTAACTAATGAACCAACAAACCAACAGACCTACCTACCCACCCTCCCACTGACCTACGTACCTGACCTACCTCCCTATACCTACAGACTATACGTGTGCACACAATTATACATGCACATATATGCACGTACGTACATACATTTTCACAGATAACCACATGCACGTAGACGTATACATATGAGTATCCCGAAACATATACAAATATAAACACCAAAACATATGCATACGGATAAACTTACACATAAACAACTACATAAAAATATTATATATACACATACAAACAAAATATGGCATAATACAATAGGTTACAAGACAAGATAATGCAAGATAGTAAAAAAGTTATATAATATTTTATAGTACAGTAAAGTAATTGCCATACAAAATAAGATGCAGGAACTAGTGCAAAGTAATACAATTCACACTTTTACACATATAATCATATAATATATATCTACATACATGTACATATGCATAATCATAAACATACTTTTATATCTATCTATATATATAATAATTTAATAATAATAATAGTAATAATAGTAATAATATTAATAATAATAATATACATACATACATAAAAAAACATACTTTTTAAAACACACACACACACGACGAGACAGGCGAACATGATGTAAAGGTAGATCGAATGACAGACATATAGGTTGATAGTAGAAGACGACACACACACATATATATATATATATGTATACGTTAACATATGTATGTGTATATTTATATATATATATATACATATACATATATGAGTATGTACATATGTATATACATATACATATATATATATATTCATTTGTTTATATATGTATATATACATAATATTTATTTTTTTACTTAATATATTCACTTGCTCATTTAAGCGTGGACAGGCAGACAGACAGACAGACAGGCAGACATACGGATAGATGCACAGTCAGTGTGTGTGTGTGTGTGTTTGTGTGGGTTTTCGTGTCTGCATGCTCATGCATTGGCATGGCGGGAGATGCACGTCAGGAGAAATCACTCAAAAAAAAGTCTTTTGCACTGGGCTTCCTTGTCAGCCACTGCAAGACACGACATAAGTGAATTTAGTTGCGCCTGCGGTGTCATCTTAAACTTAAACCAGGAACCTGTTTTGTCGCGACGCAGGTGCTCTTTTCACAAATTGTTTAACCTTTTCTCTACTAGGTGGGCCCTGAAGAGAATGAAAAGCTTCATGTGGTTCTACATGACACAGCATAGGAGACAACCCACGGTGCCTAATTAGATCCGCTTTGCGTGCCAGACACAAAGGGAGCAAAGCCGTTAAATCCAAGACTGTCAATCCCAATCACACAAGCTTCTTAAGGACCCAGGCCCCAACCTGTTATGGCTGGAGCCGACGTCCCAGCTTTTCAGATGTCGAAGTCCGAAGGAACAAGGGTTGGAAGTCGCGCTCTTATTAACTGTGGACATGGCCCCGTAAAACCACGAAAGCTTTCCTAGGGTTTCCTGTGTATTCCGTGTGGGGCTGCAGGGTTTCGGGGCGCAACAGTCGCCGGGAGGCGAAGAAGATGTAGTTGCGCTGGCCAATGCAGTTGTTCACGAAAGGACAGTGGTGATCGTAGCGCATCACGCAATGATCACAATCAGGACCTTTGCACAAGAGCTGTTCAGGAGTATTGAGGATTAACAATAATATCTGCCAAAAGATGTTGCATTCGACTGCAGCATCCCTGAACGAACACAAGCTTTCCAGTCAGCCACGCCGAGCAATCCCCAGAAGAATCGTCCTGTCACTCAAAGACCGTGCAGCCCAACGGTTCCAGCATGGAAACTAGATCCCTACCTGAGGAACTCAATGCATGGGTCAAGCTTTGCACCAACAAATAGTCAAAGTCAAAAGTTAGAACCACACCTACTACGACTATTCTGACTACGACTACTACCACTAACACTACTACTGCTACTACTACTACTCCTCCTCCTCCTCCTGCTCCTGCTCCTGCTGCTGCTGCTAACGCCACTAGTACTCGTACTAGTGCTAATACTCGTACTACTAGTACCACTATTGCCACTACTCCGATCGAAAAATCACGAGTAATTTACGATGAACAAACATTTAACATGGTCATTACTCACACCGCTTATTAAACAGAAGTAACATTGCTCACATTATACTGAATGAGAACGGGTGGCAGTGGGAGGAGCGCGGCGGACGCACGATTTGGCACGTGCGGCACCACTTGTAGCCCCTGCCGAGGGTTACCGCTTGCGGCAAGTGATTGCACGTTCGTGAAGGATTCTGAAGTTGCTTGCGTTTGAGCTCGTTTCATGCTTGTAGACGTCAACGGATTTTGTAAGGACTATAGAAGGTTTTGGAATGGTTTCGTCTTGCGGGTTCTATCTAACTACTGTACTGCACTGAAAATATCGGCTAAATCGCTGAACACCAAAATCCTAAAAGCCAAAAGCCCCAACGTTGGGAAGGTTTTGCTTCTATTTTGAGCCGTCGGCGGTTGAGGAGGGGGCCGAGAGATGGCATGATGCGGGTTTAAGGCAGAGGAGTAGGGAAAGATCGATTGAACATTCAAAGGGATCAGATGCCGGAGGTGCTTGTAGAAGACTGAGTTTAAGATATATATATATATGTATATATGTATGTATGTATGTATGTATGTATGTATGTATATATGTATATATATATATATTTATTTATTTTATAGAGAGAGAGAGAGACAGAGCTCTTTCTATACAAAATATATGTATGTACATATGTAGGTGTGTATGTAATGTAATGTAATGTACTGTAATGGAATGGAATGGAATGTAATGCAATGTAATGTAATGTAATGTTATGTTATGTTATGTTATGTATGTATGTATGTATGTATGTATGTATGTATGTATGTGTGTTTTGGATTCTATACTTCGACCATACATACAGCGCTTTTATAGTGTCCAGTATAAATAGTACCCTAAGGCCTGAACCCTAATATACTGTAGACCCCTGATGTATAAGCCGCCCGCTTTTCTGCAAGGGCCTTAACACGAAGACCCACATGATGCTCCGTATCGTTTGAAGCATATTGATCCATGAAAACGTTTGACCTTTAAACTTTATATTCTAAATCCTGAACTTCATGTTCTAACTCTCAAAAATACTACAAATGTCAATGCCTTTGGGATGCATGCCCTTATGAACCCTAAACCATACAGCCTTGCACCCCAAGCCTGACAAGCCGTACACTTACACCCTCGACCCTGAACCTTGCACCCCACACCCGAGACTTTTAAACCCATAAAAACCTAAACCCCAAACAAAGCTTTCAAAGGCGAGCTGGCAGGCCAAGTCCAAACATCCCCCGCCCCCCAACAGGTGCCCGGCTTCCGTCTCAGCTCATCGGGAACCATGGCGCTACCATCCTTGGGCGCAAGGAGTTCAGGGTTTAGGGTATTGAGTTTAGGGCTGAACAATGGGCATTGACCGCCACATTGTGGTTTTACCGCAGGATTCGTACCGCCCTCTTGGGATTTATGTTTGGGAGAATTGTTTGGGGGGGAGATGCTATAGTTCAACTAATGGCCTTCCTTCAACCCATATAAGACCCATATTCAGGCAACATGTAGGGCCAGGTAGGGTGTAAAAAAGGAAGCCTGGACATGTAGGTCTCGGCTCGAGGACCAGTGTTGGGGTTTAGGGTCAACGGTCTTTGGCGCTCGGCTTGGGCCTGTTGGGAATTGGAAACCCTTAACCCCTAAACCCTAAACCCCAAATCCTAAACCCCCTAAACCCCCGAAAGCCAAGACCCCTAAAGCCTAAGCCCCAAATCCCAAACCCCCTAAGCTCCCTAAAGCCTAAATCCCCTGCACCTTGAACTCCCGAGTCTCCCTCATGATTTCAGATCATCGCTCTTAAGGCCTGCGTAAAGGATTATGGAAGGTAAACGGTTTAGGGTTTAGGGTTTACGGGCTAGCAGGTAATTCAAGTACTAGGTACCTCTGTTGGGGTTGTAGATTATAACTCTAAGTATAGCTACCTGATTTGGAGCCCTTGTTACTGTGTCGCATGACCCTTCAATTAAGTAGCCCCGGAACGCCTCAAACCCTAAATTTAGAATTTACGGGGTCAAAGGTCCACAGAATAGGGTTTTGGGGCCCAAGATACTATAATCATAATCAGGAATTCATGGGGCCTTGCAGGAAGAAGTTGTTCGTACACCCGAAAAAGCCAAAAAACACGCAAGCAAGAGAGGGAGATACGTACGCTGTCTGCAGTGCAGGTGAGCCGCGACGTCAAGCTGACCAGTAGGCTGGCCCTTGCCAAGGACTTCATAACCTGTGGCATTCGGGATCGAAACCTCCACTATCTGGGCAATACAGGGGCCTTAATTGTTTTGGGATATGCTATAATGTAGTTATAACAAGGCACCCCCCCAAAAAAACAGTATTGCTAATTATTCACACAGCTTCGGAGCCTGGACCGTCAACTTTTAAAGCCTGAAAGCACGAGTAGCCTTAAATGAGAGTTTGGGGTCTAGGGCTTACAAAGCCTAAAGCCAGAAACCCTAAAAGTCGAAAGCTAAGCCTGACACCCGGCCAGGCAACCCTAACCGAATCTGAGTCCTGTATTAAACACTTATAGAAACCTCAAAAGAAGCTTACCCGCTTACCCAAAATCCGTATGGCCCCTGTATAAGCCCCCTTGTGGGACCTTTTAGAGGCACCCTTCAACATGAAAAAACATATAACCCCGACATAAACTTGTCTGATTACACAACCTTCAAAAGGTATCCTTACATGAACCTGTAGACACACATGAGCCCCATTTTTAAGCTCTCTTGGAACCCTGAGCAAGAACCCTTACGTCAAGAAAACCCTAAATGCCAAAAACACTAAACACCCAAAATCCTACACTAAACCCCTAAAGCGCAAGGCCCGAAGCCCCAAAACCCAAAACCCCACAACCCTAAAACCCCCCAAAAAAAATCCCGAGCCTAGCATCTCGGTGAGCTCCTTCTCCATCCTCAGTCTTAAGGTTTAGGGTTTAGGGGTCAGGGTTTAGGGGTTTAGGGTTCAGGGGTTTAGGGATTAGGGTTTAGGGGTTTAGGGGTTTAGGGTTAAGGGTTTAGATTTAGGGTTTAGATTTAGGGCTGAGTAATAGGACCCTTGAGCCGTTTAGGCCTTACCTTGGCCTTAACACCAATTAACCTAACTTTCTGAGGACTTATACAAGGAAATCCTGTTGATGATAAATCCTGCAATACCTAGAATAAGGAATACACCGGAGTTATATCATCAACCGTCAGAATATCCCAAACAAATGCAGGCTTCCGGGCAGGGTGTAGGGGTGAGGATTCGATTTGAGGTTGAAGAACAATAGGATCCTTGAACCGTCTAGTTAGGGTTCAGGGTTTGGGGGTGTTTAGGGATTAGAAACCCTGAATGATAGGATCTTGAATCCTTAAAGTTTTCGGAGCTTAGGGGGTTTAGGATTTAGATTTGGAGTCAAGCGTTCTGAAGCTGTAAACCTGCATGAAAACCCAAACTCAGTTCCATTGCGTGCACTGTGGCCCAGCTTGGAGAATGAACTTCCGGCGCGGGATGATGCCAGGATCAGAGCAGCAGGTAAGGCAAAGCAGCCTCGACAAAGCCGACCAGATCTGTAGGGGTTTAAGGTTTATATAAACCCAAAACCCTAAACCCTGAACCCCTAAAACCCTAAACCTCCTAAACCCTAAACCCCCTAAACCCTAAACCCCCTAAACCCTAAACCCCCAACCCCCCTAAACCCTAAACCCCCTAAACCCTAGACCTCAGCCTTAAAGGGGTTCAGAGCTTTGGATTTAGGGCTTCTGTGTCTCGGGGGCTTTGGGCTTTGGATCTTCGGGGGCTTTTGTTAGAGGCTTGGGGTTTCCAAAACTCCCAACTTTGGGTTTAGGGTTTAGGGTTTGGGGTTTAGGGCTTTGGGTTTAGGGTTTTGGGTTTTGGGTTTAGGGTTTGGGGGCTGAGGCTTGGGAGTAGGGTTTTGGGGTAGGTGAGTCGGACCGCAGGAGGAGGGGGATGGGCGAGGAAAGCGAGACGGAAAGAACAAAGAGGTGCTGTTTCAATCACTGGAAAAGTTGGCGGTGATCTTGTCGAACGCGCCACACGTGGTATCGATAGAGGTGAGCCACTCACGGTAGGTAGCTTCAGACATGTCTTTGACAGACGAGCAGCCTGCCTTTAAGTTAGGCGGTTCAGAAGCCCAGAAGCTGATCTAGATAACAGTCGAGAGCGGATTGCTTGAGCACTCCATTATTTTTTTGGCTGCCGGGACGGGCGATGACAGCACGAATGTGGCACACATCCATCGAATCCCTTCAGACAATGGTTTGCGAGTGATGCACGAAAATCGGGACATCGAACGGTGTCTCAGGATGATCGTGGCAGTGCAAGACTTGAGACATCCAAGCCGGGATTATGGGTGTTCGCCTTACGACGAATGTCCCACGTGGCTTCGAGAGGGTTTCGAGTTTAGGTGCTTTCCCCACGAGCCCAAGGCCTTCACAAATCGATCAACTGAGGTGAGGACTATACCTTAAATCATGTTAGGGATGCCTCGAATTCAAGGTATATTCCAGAAGGACCCTAAGCCCTAAACCCTAAACCCCTAAACCCTAAACCCTAAAAAGGGATGTTGAGAAAGGTCTTGGTCGAGTGCAGGTTTCGCGATTGCGGGTTTGAGTCTGGTTAGGGCCGTATACTGGCAAGGGTTTAGGGTTTAGGGTAGTCAGAACAACCACCATCAACCCCGAATCCGAAACGCCGCAGGGTCCTTTTAGGATTTAGGGTTTAGGGTTTCTAGTGTGAGGATCTGGGGTGGAGGCTTGGGATGCAGTGCAGGGGCTTGGAAACATGAAGATTCAGTCAGATTCAGCATACCGTACTAAGTCTTGCTAAAAGGGATTCTCAAACAAGGTGCTAGTAGTGTCATAGGTAGATGTGAGCACTTGCAGGGTTCCGTGAGTGAGCGTATCCTGTTAGGACTGCGGGGTAGAAGATTGTTGTCCCCAGTGTCGGCCCATACCTGAAAAGTGGAACTAGGAGCAGAGGTCCAACCCTAAACCCTCAACCCTAAACCCTTTCGGATCAAGCGCGCAAAGCGGAGATTTTCTGTCTAACACGACCATGAAGCCTGGATCTGCCAAAGCCTGAAACAGTACTAAACCCAAAACCCTGAACTCTACATAAACCCCGAACACCTCAATCCTTATAAAATCCTAGAATAAAGATCCCGTACAGGACCCTCCAAATCCCTCACTTATAGGGATTATAGGGCTACAGTGTCAGGGCTGCCTTTTTTTTTGGGGGGGGGGCTCAATGGTTGGCTGCGGTTCTGGTCTTTTGATCCAGAGTAAGCATGGTATCTTGATAGCACGTAAAATTGAAAATGTCAGTAAGACAGCTGTGACTACCACGATGCTGAAATTCTGGCTTAAGAGTCTCATGACACCGGATCAACTACTGTGAAATAACATATTTGTGCTCTGGTACGTTGGGTATTGAGGTACACGTAAAGCAGCAGAGGGACATCGTCGTGACGAAAAACATGAGCGCGGCTGCAATGGGCACCACAGGAAACCACTCTTGCCACAGGCGCTCGGCAAAGATGGTGTAAATCCTCGTAGGCAGTACCCATAGGCCCGTAAGTAGTTCCTTTTTTGGGGATTATGTTTAGAATCGTATAAGGTAATCCCAAAAAGGAACTACTTAGGGGCCTATGGGTATTGTCGAAGGGTGTGGGGGACCGGGACGGCGGCGGTTTGGGTTGAAGCGTGGTAGGATTTCGGCCTTAGGTTGCCCGGCATCGTGGCATGGAGCTAACCAAACTGCCCCGACACGTCTCCTTTCGCCGAATCCTGAAACTATGCAAAAGGTTGGCGGCTTCTTTCACAAAACTGCCGAGCGGCCCACAGGGAACTAGGATAAAGGACCATGCGCAGACTGCAGGACCACCTTCCAGAGGACACAGTGGACACGCATGCTCATCTAAGCCTTCTCTTTCGCGGCTTTGTGTTTGGGACTATTGGGCCTCTGGTGTTGAACGTTTATAGGTTTGTATGACGGAATATGAAGTATTTTCTTGGAAAGGGGTAAAGGTTCCCTGCCCCTGAACCCTAAACCCTAACACTCCTAAGCCCTAACACCCTAAACCTTAAACCCTAAGCCCTAAACCGGAACACACGTTTGTGCGTCTGTCGAAAGTCCGGTACCCCCACATCTGAAGGCGAAAACCATCAGAAGCCCGAAGCTCTACAACAGTTTAGGGTTCAGGGTTTAAGGCTTAGGGCCTTATGGCTTAGGGCTTATAGCGTTTAGGGTTTAAGGCTTAGGGCCTTAGGGGTTTCGGACTTTGGGTTTAGGGTTTAAGGTTTAGGATAGAAACAATCAAGCCCCCAACCGAACTCATTGGCCCCATGTGTCAACATCCAAGGTGTTTCATGAGCCTGTTCGGTGTAAGTGAAGATGCTAGGGTTCCGATTCAGTTTAGGGTTTAGGGTTTAGGGGATTCGGTTTAAGGTCTCCTTTGCTTGTTTAAGGGTTTACGGTTCGAGATCATGTTTGGGGTGGGGGGTTTCGGGGTAAGGCAGCCTTTGTCCGACTCGCGGGCACATCCTGCAGATTAATTAACCCTTCGTATCTCGGCTGACCATAGTTTTTGTCCCTGTAATAGTCTATCAAGACATGCAACTCAATAGCGACCCTACACCACACTAAACGCCGCAAACTACTCTTTGCCGCAGAAGATGCTTGGATAAGCCGTTATACATCGACCGCGGCAGCAGAAAATGACGTTGCCGGGCCACACCTGTCACTGTCGCAGAGAATACAACCACAGCTCCACGTGCAAAACCATAGTCAATTGCCTGGAAATATCGAACACTATAAGGTTCGCTTTTGGATGTTGGGATGATCCTTCTTATATATGCAAGAAATGAGCAGTCAGGCTTGCTTTCTTATTGAAACCCCTCGTTTATGATGCTTCAACAACTTTTGCGGATTGTGTCTTCCATACCCTTTCTACTTGGAAAGCTGGAGGATACCTGAAGCAAGTGGGTGCAGGACCACAAGACTAGTTCAGATATGTGCACATCAGCCAAAACCCTTGTTTGCCTACCTCAATCGTGAAGGACTCACTGAGCCCAAACCAGAAGCCTGATTCAGATCCAATAGCAGCGATCTGCACCAAAGGCAAAGGGGGTTTAGGGGAGCGGCAGCAGCAATGTTGTCTCGTCCAGTGTGTTCATAGTAACAGCAAGCTCATTCAGCAGCGACGGCAGCGGCACTGGGTCAGCAGCAGCAGAAGCAGTTGCAGTCATTGGCAATAGCCAGCCTCAGCAGTAGCGGTGGGAGAATGACGAATGGAGAAGTATTTATGTGAGTGATCGCTATCAATTTTAGCATCAGCGTCGTCGTCGTCGTCGTAGTAGTAGTAGTAGTAGTCGTAGTGGTAGTGGTAGTGGTAGTGGTAGTGGCAGTGGCAGTGGCAGTGGTAGTGGTAGTGGTAGTAGTGGTAGTAGTGGGAGTAGTGGTAGTAG
>CAJNJA010003515.1:0-12742 GCA_905231915.1 Symbiodinium necroappetens | reverse complement strand
TACATTACATTACAGTACAGTACAGTACAGTACATTACATTACATACATACATCCATGCATGCATACATAAGAGAGGATCAAACAGGATCCCTGGACCTCTAAGCAAGTGACACCTAATGTCAGGTTCTCTTTGGGGGCCATATAAAAATGACCATTTTAATCCTTATTTATTGGTCGCTATTATAACAAAAATGTAGAACTGTATCCAACAAGGACCCAAAAAATAAGGCTTCGAGGAGCGCAACAGAAGAAATGTCATTGACTCGACGGGTGTAGCTGCCCTAGTGTTCATGGGTGGCTATAAGTATAGCTTTGCGTGCCCTACTTGCCCTAATTCATGCGGGTCAAATAAACTATCCCTGTGATTACCCTGGTTTACCCAGAGGGTCCGAGTACCCAAATAGTAAGGTTTTAGGCCCCAACATCGATACTCTGAATGGTTTTGGGGACCTTGAAACCCTACTATTTCGGCACTCGGACCCTTAGGGGGTAGGGTTTCGTGCTGTGGGGTCTTCGAGGATCTCTGCTAGGCCGCAGAATAGCAGACGAAGCTCCCGGAGAGGCTAGCGTTTCAGAAACGACCCCTTGTCATTACCCATAGGCCCCTAAATAGTTCCTTTTTTATGGTTTACATGTAGAATCCTATAAAGTAATCCCAAAAAGGAACTACTTAGGGGCCTATGGGTAGCCTTGACTTCCTAAAAAAATTGCGCTCGGCCAAGAAATCCTATCGCCTTCAATCAATAATGATCTAGCTGGGTGATGTCCACAGGCAGAGGTCCTGAAACCGTCGCCCCCAGCTGGGTGCAGCCGGGTCACATTCGTGGTCGGGTGTCTGCCGCTCTTTCGTCATATCCTTTCCAAGAACCAGATGAGCTCCGACGCAGTTGTAGGTACGCAGATTCATGAAGCCTGAAAACATAAACGGAACACCCCAAAAACTTGTAGAGCCCAGACAGGGAACCCTAAACCCTAAACCCCTAAACCCTAAACCCCTCAACCCTAAACCCTAAACCCTTTTCCGAAAGCCTTTTTGCAGCTCCAGGGATTACTCAGGGCCTGTACCCTCGCTAATCTGAATGGACTTTTCGGAGGTTCTCTTATGAATGGTTCGAGCGGGGTTATGAGGGGATGCTGGTCTTTTAGGGTTTAGGGTTATATACTTCTCTTGATGGGTTTAGGGTTTAGGGGTTTAGGGTCTAGGGTTACTTCTTTTCATGGATTTTGGAGGTTCTCTTATGCATAGTTCGAGAGGGATTTTGAGGGGATGCTGTTATTGGTTGTCCCTAGAACTCCTTTGGGCCCAAAGTCTTAAACCCCTGGATCATGACCCAAAAACAGACCGAAACCATAAACCAGAATGCCGCGACTAGCCTTACAAACCTGTGCGCCATAATGGTATTACAATAAAAATGCTGAAACGTAGACCCTTGCACCATAAACCAGCAAACGCCCTAAACCCGTAACAGCCCAAAACCCCTAAACCCTAAACCCTGAACCCTCATGGGTTTAGGACTGATTATGGGCCTTGTTTATTTGTTTTTAATGCCTTTATGGCGCTAAGGCGCTAAGATTTGTCGCGGCTTTCTGGTGTATGGTTTCGGTCTGTTTTTGGGTCATGGTCCAGGGGTTTAATAGGCCTTGGGGCTGTAATGCTTCGAGGGCGTAGGGTGCAAACTTTATGGCTCAAGGGTTGAAAGCCTGAAACGCCTTCAAAAACAGTCCCGAAGCACGAGATGCAACGCAACATACCTTTTGGCTCGTGTCGTGCAGTTCGCTCTACCGGCACGGATCGCATCAGGCAGTGGCAAGTGATTTCGTATCGAGGTTTCCGGTGTTAACTTGATACCTAGCCATGCCCTTGAACACATTGTCTAAGCCCTCATAAAGTCTTCATGCTAAGAAGCACGATTACCAAAGACGCCTTCATAATTAGAATCGGGCTTTGGGGGCACATTTTGATGGCATCCTCCCTAAACCCCAAAACGGAAGCCCTAAACCCTAAATCCCGAACCCTAATTTAAACTTTAAACCCTATAGAAACCTCCGTTTCCATTCAAGCACCGCCTGCAGCGAAGCCTCGCGTTTTGAGCCTTGTAGGTATTCGAGGATCGGAGATCGGAGCCGTTCTCTTCGGAGCTTGCGTACCCATAGGCCCCTAAGTAGTTCCTTTTTGGGATTACCTTATAGGATTCTAAATATCAACCATAAGAAGGAACTACTTAGGGGCCTATGGGTAGGGTCTTTTGGGCAAAGAAGAGGTTTGGGGTGTATGGGGTTTCCAAAAGTAGGGTTTGGGGGTTTACGGTTTAGGGTTCAGGGATTTAGGCTGTAGCATTTGGGTAGTTCCTCTAAATTGGGGTCCCTTTTAGGGTTCCTTTATAAGGGTGCCGTGTGCTATCTTGGGAACCTAAAATAGGGGCCCTAGTTTAGAAAACTACCCATTTAGGGTTGAGGGTTGTGGGGTTTCGGGGGCGGGATAGGGTTTAGGGTTTAGGGTTTAGGGTAAGCTTTAAGTTCTCGGTGGCTTGAATTTCTGCGGTACTCTTCCTGAGGGATCCTGATTTGGATAGGCTAGAGTATCAGACACTCGCCCGTCTGGACCAAAATCCTAAACCCTAAACCCCTAAACCCTATAAGTATAATAAGGAAGCCCCAAATTTAGTATCGGAAATGATTAAGGCCCCTATATTGGGTGTAGTCCAGGGCCAAGGTTTGACTGCTTTGGGCTTTGGCCCCCTCGAGTCCCTGGGGCGCGGGGGCCTTGCTTTCTTAACTAAGGTTTTAGGGTTTGGGGTTTAGGGTTCAGGGTTCGGGGTTCAGGGTTTAGGGTTGGGCTTGCTTTCTTAACTAAGGTTTATAGGGTTTAAGGCTCAGGCCCGGGCATGTAAAGGTATTCTGGCTCGTTTCACTTCGTTAACATCTATGAGTCGGTTAGGGTTTAGGGTTTAGGGTTATGAGGCCCCTAAACCCTAAACCCAAAAACTACTTAGGTTTTAGGGCTTAGGGTTTAGGGCCTTGTGTAAAACAGAGCACTTGGCATCAGGAGGCCATACGGACGCTCACATCTCCGGCGCGGCTATCTCTCAGACCTGCGAGGAGGCAATGCAAGAGCTTCGCTAAAAGGAAACTACGGAAGGGGAGTTTAGGGTATATAGGGCTTCTATAAGGCTTCTCTAAAGTATATAGACCTTCTATAAATCTCCTATGCCGGTAACTACCCACCTGAAAATGTCCTAGACTAAGTTCCAAACCCCCAAGCCGAAAAACAAATCCTAGACTTCAAAACCCCAAGCCCTGGAACTCTACAGCCCTAAACCACTAAACCCCTAAGCCCCTAAACCCCTAAACCCCTAAAACCCCTAAAACCCTAAACCTTAAGCCCCTGGTAGTTCCCCTACTACAACTATAATGAGGAACCCCCCAAAGTAGAATAGGTAATTATTACTGTTACCCCTAAACCCCTAAGTCTAAAGTTACTAAACCCTAAAACCCTAAAGCCCTAAACCCCAAACCCTAAAACCCTAAGCCCCTAAGCCCCTAAACCCTAAAACCCTAAGCCCCTAAACCCTAAAACCCTAAGCCCCTAAACCCTCTAAGTCTAAAGTTCTAGGGCCTACGGCCAAGTCTCAGCCCCGGAAGGCTCCGGGCTTCGAGTGCTCAGAGTGAGTTCAGCCTAAGGGGGGCCAAAGGTTTATGGGGGCCTTTGGGTTTTTGGGGCTTTAAAGGGGTTTAGGGTTTAGGGCTACGGGCTTAGGGTTTAGGGTTTAGGGTTTAGGGCTTAGGGTGAAGGGTTTAGGGCTTTGGGTTTAGGACTTAAGGCTGTAAGGGTTCCTTAAAGGGGGTCTATAGTTTATGGGGGCTTAGGGCATAAGGCTAGCCAAGGGCTTAGGGTTTAGGGCTCCTTCAAAGGGTTCCTTAATAAGGGATCGATAACCTACAAGGGCTCTATGAGGGTTTAGCTAAGGGCGTAGGGCTGTAGGGTTACTTAAAGAGGTCTAAAGTTTAGGGGCCTTTGGGTATAGGGCCAACTAAGGGCTTAGGGTTTAGGGCTGCAAGGGTTCCTGTATAAAGGGGTCTATAATTAAGCAAGGGGGTCTCTGAGGGCTTAGGGCTTAGGGTTTTTTTGGGCGTACCAGCCCAGAGTAAAGGACAGCATCAACTCTATTACTAGGTTCCCCAGTGGCCCCTTAATAATCAGGGTACCCTTTTTCCTACTATTGGTTTTAATAAGGGTACCCAAAAAGAAAAAAGGGCAAAAGGGCATTACTTTGGAACCTAGATTAGTCGGTTTTGGGGTTCAGAGCTTGGGGTTTAGAGTTTAGGGTGTAGGCTTCAGAGTTCAGAGTGTAGTGAGCCCGGATCCTATCTCTTTGCAGGGCTTCTTCTCCCAGTCCCTGACCCCAAAAAACCCTTACAAACCCTTCGAAATGCAGCTTACGAGCCGCGAAAAAGGTGGCCATCCTCAGGAAGCGGATTGAATATAGATAAAAAGCCAGTACTTACAGTATAGTATATAGTATAGTATAGTATAGCGTAGTATAGTATAGTAGGGACAATGACTTCCATGAAATCTGGCCTCTTCTCCGCCTCCTTGCAAAGATCCTGCATGGTCTTGTCGAGGCGCTTCGAAGACCGCTTGAACACCGGAATTTGGTCTGGTGTTTCAAACCCAAAGGGTCCCAAGTACCTCTATAGCAGAATGTAGGGTTTCTATATTAGGAATTGCTATTATGATTTGGGAAAGTATCCCCCATAACAGTACTTAGGACCCTTTGGGAAATGGTTCGTGGCGGATGGAAGGCGCCCACAGCTCCATGCCGAAGCAGTAGCTCAAGACCATGGCGCCCTCTAAGTCAGGGGTCTTGAGATTTGGGTTTTCGGTGTCCTTTTTTGCCAGAAAACCTATGCCACACTCCCCAAAAGCTTCCAGCCCTCCGCGCCGAACGCCCTCAACGAATTTTGTCACGCCGGCCGAGAAGTGCAGCATAGTGAGTGAGAGGTCACTGTGGCAGCCGCACGGTCTGAAACGCCTTGGGGAACTTGATGACCAATGGATGACTCACCTCCCCATCGGAGGGGATTTTTTAGGCACCCTTAAGCCCTGAACCCTAAAGGAACCCTAAACCCTAAACCCTAAAGGAACCCTAAACCCTAAACCCTAAAAAAGGAACCCTAAACCCCAAAGGAACCTTAAACCCTAAACCCTAAAGGAACCCTAAACCCTAAACCCTAGAGGAACCCTAACCTAATCCCTAAAGGATGCCTACAAAGTAGGATGCTTCAGCCTTCGCCCGAAGCTACAAGTTTGAAGCCTTGCAGGGGGATGGCCAGCTCCCTGGGCCACTGCGAAACCGTAAACCCTAAACCCCTAAACCCCTGAACCCTAAACCATGGGTTTTTAGGGTCTAGAGAGCCTGCGCTTCGTAGGTATCTTCTGGTTACCGGCTTCATGGCCTTAGTCAGGCCTAGTATGGAGTATAAAACCCTTATGAGCTTACCAGAGGGTGCCGGGGCATCGTGCAAAATATTTAGATCTGTTGTTACATGGGGACGACAGGTGGCTGCTATGAACGCACATAGGGACGACAAGTCGATACTGTCGCCAATGATTCTGACCCCCACCCATAGGCCCCTAAGTAGTTCCTTTTTATGGCTATATATTTAGAATCCTACAAGGTACTCCCAAAAAGGAGCCACTTAGGGGCCTATGGGTATAGTCCGGTCTGAAACTTTGAGGTTAGCGCATGGATGTGGGAGTTTTGTGGCGTCGGGCGTTTGGGTCTCATGGCGAGCCAACTTGTATAGGGCTTACTTACTACCTAAACCCTGAACCCTAAACCCCTAAACCCTAAACCCTTAAACCCTAAACCCTAAAATGTGGAAGCCAGGGTCGTCGGACTGCGGGTTTTATCTGCGGGTTTTTGAAAGGAGTTGCTATAGGCAAGGCTTTAGGGTTTAGGGTTTTAGGATTTAGGGTTTTAGGGTTTAGGGCTTTAGGGTTTTAGGCAAAGGCTTTGTTTTTGTAGGGTTTTTTGGCGGCAAATCCTCTCAGGGGCCGCATACACCACGGCAACCTCTACATGGGGGTGCCCCATTCTGGATCGGGACACAACCCAAGTCCTGAACCCCTAAACCCAAACACAAAACACTCGAGCCCTACACCGAAAACTCCAAACCCACCAGCAGAGGGCGACAACCCGCGCCTTTTCTTGTGGCCGGCGGAGATTTTCCCAGAGGAGGTTCTCCCAGTCGCCGATGGCTGCACTTGGGTAGGGCCTTGGCAAACCCCTTTGTTTACGGACAGTGTCTGCCAACAACAGGACCACCTCTAGAAGGACAAACAAAAACCCTGCACGAAGAGAAGAGATTCCCAAATCCGCAAAAAAGTTGCAGAGGTTTAGGGTTTAGGGTTTAGGGCTTTTAGGGTTTTTTTTGTTAAGGGCCTTTTTCGTCGCTTGCGCTCCAAAGCCCGGTTGGGCAGGCTAGTGTAAAGACACACACTACGATGCTTTCACTTGCCACCCTTGACGACAGTTCACAGACTCACCCTTCCGCAGCATCGACATCTTCGTCCGCATGAGCTTTGCGAGCAACTTCACCAAGGGGTTCTTCTGACTGCGATCCATCTAACTCCATGACAAGGTCACCCTGCACAAGCATGTGTGGCCACTGTCCACCCCCATGACCGGTTGAACCCTCGCTGTAGTCCAGTTGTGTCATTCCAGGCCCTGCCACAATGCCACCATCCGTTCCGCCCGGCTCAGCATTCCCAGCTTGCCCCAGTTGTAACGGAGGTAGAGCACGTGCCGCTCGATCTGCTGGCAGGAGTGCTTCACTGCGCATACGCGGTATGACTTGAGGGGCCGGCATGGTGTCCCCTTCAATGCCGTCCTTGGTGACTTCAAAGAGGAAGAGCCACTCGTCCCCGAAGAGGTCTTTCACCAGCATGTCGCTGAGGTCGCCTCTCTTCCAGGCTTGGAAAGCTTTGTCAAAGACACCGTCGTTGATGTCCAGGGGGGCGCGGGCAGGTCCTTCATGTCCGCGGGTAGTGCCGCTGTCCTCGCCAGTCTGCACCGGGACTTCCGTTTGGGTCATGTGCAGCACGATGTGGTAGTCAGCTGAGCCCGTAGGAATTTCCACCGCCGTGGTGGCCAAGGCGGTTCCAGGGTTTCTCTCGGAGGGCGATCCCGCCTGCAGAGCAATGTCGAGCCTGCGTCTTTTGTGCGTATTGGGCGTATGCAAGACCACCCAGGCTTCCCAATCTCTGAACTGTGCCGCCTTGTGTCCCTCGTAGAGTAGTTCATCAATCTGGTTCTGTTCGGCTTCTTCTCGTTCTCGAGCCTGCAGCTGTTCATCCTCACTGACATTGACCTCGATGGCCCGTCTTGCTGCTTCCCATTCAGCCACCTCCGCCTCGGTGTGTGGCGGGTTTGCGAGTGGGAAGGCAGAGGCCTGGCTCGCGACTGCGACAGGTCGATCCTCGCTGTCCGTGTGCCCAAGGTCCATGTACCCTGTGAGGTCTGTCCACCATCGCTCGATCATCTCCTGGTCATTATCCTCGGTGTCGCAGTGGTCTGCAGAGCGATCGGAGTCTGCATTGCCAGCTGCAACCAACGTCGCCTGAAGTTGTGCCCCACGTGGGGTGGAGAGGTACAGGCTGTGGTGGATCCTTCGGTGCAACCCTGCAATGAGCCCCTTGTACCTCGAATAGTCAGAGTCTGCCAGGTTGAGCAACTTCTGGAGCAGAGAGGTCCACGAAGACTGCTTCGCATGGGTGAGCAGGGTCTGCATATACAAGGACTCGTCGTCATCTTCTTCGGGCTCCACCTCGACAGTCTCCATTGAACGTAGGCGGTCATCCTGCACTTGCATTAGTAGGCGAGCTGATTCAATGAAGAGCATGCCCATCAGTCGCATTAAGGCTCGATACATCACCGCGATGTTGGCATCTCCCATCGCTTGCAGCTCCCGCCGAACATCGTTTTGTCGTCGTTTGAGGATGGCGTTGCTGGGTTCTTGTTGATATTCTCCTGGTCCTCGTAGCCCCATCAATCTGGTCCATCGCCCCGTAGCTTGAATAATGTCGATTTCTGCTTCCCCTGGTCTGGAGTAGCCAGCATCTGTGTCGGCAGGTGCAACGTCTCTGCTGGACCCCGCACCTCCACTGGTGACATTTTCACATCTCCATTCTTGATCCGGATCTGTGGCAGGCTCCCTCGGCACCAACCTTCTTGTCTCCCCTGTGACCCTCTGTCGAATGCGCTCATCTCGCGAAGTTGCTGGCCTCTCCCATCGTCCATCCCTAGATCTCTCTCTCGCCCGATAAGTACTTCGTCGTCTTGCACGTCTCCTTCCATCTGTGGGGCGGTCATCCCAGGCGCCGCTTCTTCCCCCCGTGTGCATCAGAGAGACTGCGTCTCCGCCTCCTTCTCCATGGTCTTGGCCGTCTGAGTCAGGTCGTGGTTGCTGTCGGTGTGGCGATCTGCTTCTCGGTGATGCTCGCCGGCTGCTCGGCGTGGATTGTGCCCAGTCTCTCCATCCTGCTCGGGGCTTCCGGGGCCATATTTGGTCGACTACGGAGCCTCTGCAATGATTCCGTCTCCGCTCCAATCATGCCCTCGAACCAATCCACGAATCTGTCCCACATTTCTGCCTCTATCCAAGTGAGAACAGGACAGGCTGCAGGCAAGCATGCGGAGTTCAGGTTCACATCCACAGGCAGGTCGAGCTCCATCATCATGTCAGGGAAGCGGTCAGAGTAGTCGCCGTCATTCCTCGCCTGCACGAGGACGTATAAGGCACTAGCTTGCTCCCGCATGGTCCAACCTTCCCGCCGTAGGCGCCCCAATTGGTCCCTCGCCAACCTTACTTCGAGAGGTTCGTATTCTCGTGCCATTACCTGCCACGTTGCATGTGCCATTACGGCCTGGACAAAAAAGGTCAAGCCGAGGTGGGAGGTCTCATCCGTCTCCTCGTTAATGTTCCTGTGGGCCGGGTGCGACCCCAAGCCTTCGCTGGTCCCATCTGGTCGCTCACTGGGCCCAGCAGTACTTCGGTCTCGATCATCCTCAGCTTCATCTTGTGCATATAGCAGAAGCCCTTCATCCCCGAACCATTTGTTTTGTAGTAGCCTGGAGACCTCCCTTCCGTGGGTGTCTTCTATCTCCCGGAAGGTGATCAAGTCATTCAGCCACTGGTATCGCATCCTCTTGTAGTCTCGCATGGAGATCCCAAATTCAGCAAGTTGCCCTGGACCTGCATCTGGTAAGGTCAGGCCTGGGGCAGCATTGCTGGCTGCTGCCTGTTGTGTTGGGCAGTCGTCAGATTCTTCCACCACTTTGAGTTTGAGCCCAAGTGTCGCCGTGTTGTCCTCCACCGGTAGTCGAAGTAGGCCTGCCTGGTCACCAGGTCCGTTGACCTGGAGGGAAACTTCAACATACCTCCGTTTGCGACGAGGGCTGAGATGTTCCGTGGTGTTGTCCCTCGAGGAATTTGGTGTGTTCGTAGGCACCGGTTTGTGTATAATCATGATGCAGGGTAGGTGCCGCTCCAGTCGTCTCCCCAATGATCGAGGAGATCCGGCATGTTGTTCCAGGAAGTGTTCCACCTCTGCCCAGATCGGAAACTCCTCCATACCTGAAGCCGATAGCACCACTCAAGGCGCGCAGCTCAGGTGGGCCGGTGGATTGTTTAGCCAGACGAGCTGACGGATCAACCCCGACCACGAGCGTCTGGTTGTTGTACGCGTGAAGCCGGCGGTTGACAGTCCAGCTTTGCTGCTGGCCCGAACACATCGTCCAGTACATCCTGAGCTTGACTGCCGTCCACTCGTTCGTCTGGGCCGCTCCACTGGTTTTGGCTTCTTCATATTTCCGTGGTGAAACACCCACCTGGCAACCTTCCAGCCGGTATCGACCCTTCCTCCGCCAATGTCCAGTCGGCGGGCCGGAATGTCAAATTGTGCATGAGATCCACTTGGAGCTTTGAACTCAAGTCCAGCGGCGTGGGCACAATGACAGTGCCACCCATCCACGAACCGGCAACGGGAGCGTCACCAATAAACGGCTCAGGATTCAAAAGACCAACTTTGAAATTCCTAGCCCTCAGTTTTCCGACCGAGTCAGGAATAGCTGTGAGGTCGTTGACATCCGGAAAGGACATGATCCTGGCGACGTTTTGAGTGTTGGTCACGGACATACGGGATAACGCCTCATTCAGCTCGAGCGTGACCTTGGCGAGTGCCTCTTCTTCCACGGCGGCGTCGACACGTTCCTTGATTGTGGCAATATCCATTCTGGCTGCTTTCGCCATCTCTGTCAGTTGGTCACCCGCTGCTGCTGCAGAGAGCATTCCCAAGAAGTCTCTAAACGTGACTAGCTCCGGCTGTGACAGCAGCAATCTCGCCATCTTGGCTGCATTCTCTTCAGAGCCAGCCGTAATGGCCGCTGAGTCGCGCTTGAGGTTGCGACTGTTTTCATCACCCCCAGCATGAATCTGCGAAGCACTTTCGCCAACATCTGATTGCGGCGAAGCCTGGGACGTCACCACGGTCCCTGCAGGCAACGTTGTCTTAGCTGCTGCCTGCTTGTTAGGAATTTGTGCCTGCGTGAGTGCAGCTTGCATGACTGTAGGTGGTGCAGCAGCGGCAGGCGGCACTCCAACGGGTGAAACTCCCGCTGGTGGCGTCTGCGGTACTGGCAGGCTTTGCAGCGGCACTGTTGCCGCGTTCTCCTGCTTCTGCTGCGCCCTCAGCTGCGCTAGCTGCTCTTCCAGCTTAGAGATCTGCTCAGCGGTCGCGCCTTCCATCACGTCCGCAGGATAACTAAACTGACAGACAAATTCTGGCTTTTAGGGTTTAGGGCTTAGGGTTTATAGAGTTTAGGGCAGTTTAGGGTGTAAAGAGAAGAGATATCCAAATCCGTGAAAGCTTGCAGGGATCCTCTGCAGCAATGGGCCCCTGATGCAGTGATCCAGGGCTTAGGTGCCGAGTACCTTAGCCCGAAAAAGGTTAACCTTTTGAAGGGTTTAGGGTTTAGGGTTTAGGGGTTTAGGGTTTAGGGTTTAGGGATTATAATAAGTCCTAGGTGTATATAAGCCCCAAAAGGTTAAAGGTTACCTACTCAGCCCCTAAGAGGGAGACCGGAGCCATAAGCCTCAACACCCAAACCTCGAACACCCGAACCCTGAAACCAAAAAAAAGCGAAGCCCCAAAACGATAAAACCCTGCGACCCCAATTTGGGTTTAGGCTTTATAGGGTTGAGGGTTTGAAGCCCCAAGACGATTAAAAAAAAACCCATACCTCAATACCGAATATGCAACCCTGACCTGGACCCTAAAGTTCCTACCTTTTTAGGGTTCCTTATTATGAATTTTTTATATAAGCCCATAAAAAGGTAGGTTATTTGGGGTTAAAAACCCTAAACCCTAAACCGTGAAACCCTAAACCCTAAACCCTAAACCGTAAGGGAAGCCCTAGGCCTGAACCCCCGCCTGAAGCGTTCGGCGCGGCAGCTGCTGCGGCTTTCTTCTCCCTGGGATCCTCGACGAAGTGATGCTTCAGGGCCTCGGCGCAATCGACGTCTCAAGGTTTCTTCAAGTTAGGGGCCAGAAAAAAGGGGTCTGTGTGAGTCTTTGATAAAAGCCTTAGAGCGCTCTGGAAAGGCTTTATGGAGTTTCTTGAGTAGTTGGGGTGTAGGGTTCAGGGCTTCGGGGTTCGGGTGTAGGGTTTTGGGGTGTAGGGTTTTGGGTTGGGGTGTATGGTTCAGGGTTTAGGGTTTAGGGGGTCCGTGGCTGCGGCCGCGACACACGTTTCACTTGCGAGCTCCCGACAGAGAGCTCAACATGGAATAATGTGTCAACATAAGGTGACCTTGGCCTACTTTGGTTTCAAAACGGGTTTCGAGACGATGTGCGAACTTTTTCTTCCCGTGCGTCACGTTGAAGCCGGGAAAGATACTGACAGTGAAGTCTACATAACCAGAACTCTACCCACATGCACAGGGCCCTACAGGAGTCTAGGCTTTGCAGGTACGCGTATTCGGACTTGTCCTGCACCCTACACCCCAAACCCAAAGATTCCACTAACTTGCTCAAAGCTTGAGAAACCCGGGATCGCAAGAAAACCAAAGAAGCCTTAGACGCTGTTGGGGGGGACCTCCAAAAAACACCATGAAGCCTTAGACGAAGAGTAGCAACGTGTCCCAGGTTTTAGGGAGATAAGCCCTCTCGTCCTAGCCCTGGGGCTCCAAATAGCCCAAAGTAGGTACCATTTACAGACTTTAGACCCCAAAGTCGGTACTATTTGTATACTTGGAGCCCTAGGGTAGAGCCCCTCTGAGATTCACGTGACTTCAGAACGAGGCGCTTTTAACACCCACCGGAGCTTCTGGAGGACCCCGGCCTGATAATTTTCGACGCCAAAACCTGGAGCCCAATGACCGAAACTGTGACTCCAAAGTTTCTTCGGGTTTAGGGTTATAGGGTTTAGGATTTAGGGTCTACGGTATATGGTTTAGGGTTAGGGTTTAGGGTTTAGGGTCTACGGTTTATGGTTTAGGGTTAGGGTTTTAGGGTTTAGGGCTTTAGGGTTTAGGGTCAGGGTACAGAGGTCTGTCGGCTTAATCAGTACAGATCTCATGAAGTCATCGCCACATTGATGTCTATACATGTTAGACTAGAATATACCCAAAACGAGCCTAGTTCAACCGTTGGCGCCCCTAAACCCAAAATCCTAAACC
>CAJNJA010003504.1:289-18137 GCA_905231915.1 Symbiodinium necroappetens | reverse complement strand
CCCCCCCCAAAAAAAAAAACAACGGTGTTCGTATCATCCTTGCAGGGTTCTACTGTCAATCTTAGTGCTCTAAGGACAGTCAAGGCAGCAGCACATGGCACCATGATGATGAGGGTGATGATGTGCAGGTGCACAAACACCACCTTTCCCGAAGTTCCTGGCTCAGCTGGGATCAAAAAACCTGATCGAGCTTTTGATGACTACCAAACCGCTTGACGAAAGCAGCCGCAGCTGAGCAACATCAAACGCATGATCGCTACCAGCACCAGCAACTCAGCAACGTTAACAACAGCACCAAAAACTAAAAACCCACACTAGTGCTTGCACTGACTATAACTGCCACTAGCGCAAGGCAAATAGCTCGAAACTGCACTATCATTAATTATTATTGCTATATTGTTGTTATTATTGATATCATTATTGATCTGGGTGCCTGGGAATGGTCTTTGGGCCTCCAACATCCCTCTTATCCTTTCGTTGTAGACTCGCGAGGAGCAAGTGTTCGGCTATCCAAGCACACAAACATCAGCAATCCTGTTGGCCGTTCAGAGGCCGCAGTGCAACGATAGCGGCACATCTTACCCTGCTGTGGTGCATCCAATCCTTAACCTATATCCTTATAACATCTAGCCTCCTGATAAACACGCGGAACCTCATGCCACACATTGCAGAACTACTGCTATGTTTCCACTGGCTTCCAGGCGGTCGCACGGGTGGTCGATCTATCACTTTAGCCCTGCATCATTCCCTGCCCCACCTTCTCGAGCTCTTGGATGACCTTCAAAATCAGGCTCTGAGCTTTGAGCAGAAAGGCTTGAAAGTGGGTTCGAGCTGCAAATGCGCTTCATTCGTGTTCCGGTGCTCCAATTTAGGCCAATTTCAGCCTAAACCCCCAAACCTAAACCTGAAGCCCCAAGTGACCTTACACGCCCAGTTCTTGGTAACACCACTGCCGGGAGTCTCAACACCCTGTGTGATGCGCCCTAGTAGCCTAATGAAAGAGGCCTAGGCCTAAACACTGTGATCCTCATTTTGAGGGCCCGCATTTTCTGGTAAGAATGGACACCCCAATGTCGAAACCCGATGAACAGATGCTAGCACATCTGGCCTCGCGCGAAGTTGGCTGCAGCGCATCCTTCAGGGCAGCGAGTCCCAGGACCACCTCAGGGATCAGATCTTTGCTGCTTTAGGGCTGCGTATAGGGTTGTGTAATGAGGCTACTAATCACTAAGCCCCTCAGACCATCCGGACCCCTTGATGCAGGCACGCTACTGAGTCCTCACTCCGTGGGCAAACTTGTTCAACCTTTACAAGCGTCTGTTGGGCTCACCATAATCATCTAAATTCAAAGCTGTAAGCTTCAAATTTCACAACCCTAATCCCCAAAACCCAAAAATGTATTCTGTTTGGATCAGAGAAGGGTTTGTCCTCAGTCCGGACCTCCTACCTGTGCAAAGCGGATTAGCAGGACTCCCTACCCATCCTTCTATCAGCCTTCTCTCGACCCTCGGCCAGAAGCCGCAAAAGCAAACCCTGAACTCTTGTTCCGCGAAAACCAACAAGTAGTATGCCAATCTGATGTATCTCCTGCCATCTCAGGCACGCCGGCAGCACGCACAGCAACAATGGTGGAGGATTGGTTGCGCCTTGGAAAATCTGCTTGAAAGGTGGGAGTCTGAGGGCATGTAAGCCATGCTGCCTGCCTTGCTACCACACGTGTTTAAACGCGAATTCCATGCTAGCTAATGTCTGAGGAAGGTATGCTGTGGGCAGTAATGCTCGTCGGAATTCTGTCACGGTTTTGCTCGCATCTCCAACTCGTCCTCATGGTCCCATGCAATTCCGGGGCACTGCATCTGCACCCAGGAGGTCAGTGAAGGGCAATCTCCTGCAAACTGGCGTGGGGCTGCATAAGTTTGATCTACTGCTGCCAGCACACTCAGCCGTCGGTTGCTCACAGGCCAATGTACGTCTAATGGATTTGGTATCAGCAAAGCTATGCGGAGGTCATCGGGCTCAAACTGCACAGATTCGAAGACCGGTACCGGTGAGACTTCCAGCGCAACATGAGTATGACTTCAGAACAGCTATGTTGGAAGGCCCACAAACAGCAGACAGCTTACAGCAATGTGCCAACTTCCGCTACAACACTACAACTCGACTTCACGAGCAGAAGTCCGCCACTTGACACGATGGATGAAGTCCGGGAGTGCCGTATTGAATTTCAGCCCTTCTGCATGCCACATCGCTGCTGATGTTGTCAACTACCTCCTGCAATATACCACATCGAACGCATATGCCGCGCTGCTACGAAAGTCCCCTGCGTTCCTGTTCCAAAATGACTCGAACCTCCCCCCTGATCTTGCAGGATCACCGGCTCCTGCAGCCCATTCGACGGAGCCCACCATCTTAGCAGGATTGGCTTAGCAAGGGAATGAACAAGTACATCTCAATAGAAAGCACGCGAGCAAGCACTCAATCCGACTAACCATCCGACAACCCAATCAATCAACCAATAAACGCCAAAAACGGTCAAAGGACAAGTCCAAATATATGTGACTGGAGGCGAAACCAAACGAACCTGCCCCGATGTAGCGACAGGCCAACTGAACCTACATGCATATATACATGCCTGCAAGGGGGGGGGTCTCTCTGTCAAAGTTGGGCAGTTCCAGGCCCCTAGGCCCCTCAAGAGCATACCACTCGATCATCAGGACCCCTGAGAACATAAATTTTCGAGAGCCCCCTTTTACAAACCCTAAATTCTAA
Organism: Symbiodinium necroappetens; assembly: GCA_905231915.1. Taxonomy (NCBI): domain Eukaryota; class Dinophyceae; order Suessiales; family Symbiodiniaceae; genus Symbiodinium; species Symbiodinium necroappetens. The sequence goes on along the minus strand of CAJNJA010003504.1, from coordinate 15,368 downwards.
ACGGCCCTGAAGCTTTAAACCCTAAGTCCTATCCCCTAAACCCTATAAACCCTATAACCCCGACATAAACCCTAACCCCTACGTAAACCCCTAAACCCCTAAGCCCTATAGTCCCCGAAAGAGCCATATACAAATAAATTTTCTCGCAGTACCGAGCTGCGACCTCCACGGAGCCAAGGCGGAACCGAACGCCCTGACCGAGTTCGGAGGTAAAGTCCTGGTGGACGCTTTTTTTCCGGTGTTGAAGGTTTAGGGTCTGTGGTTTAGGATTCTTGGGGCTTAGGGATGTTTAGGGTTAGGGTTTTAAGGCTTAAGGCTTGGAGTTTGGGGGTTTAGGGTTTAAGGCTATCTGGGATTGGGCTTTTGAATTGACGATTAGCACCCTGAGGTGATTTAGGGTTCGTTTCCCGTATTATCTCGAACTCCCAGGTTATGTCGACCCGAGGTGTCACAGAATTTTCTCTGTCTACCTCTTGAGCATGTTGCATATCCTCGGATCTAGGGAGTGCATGCGAAATAGCTGCGGTTTGCACATTCATCGGTATACTTCACGTCGTTGCGAAGACTACTCTTTGCAGTGCTCATGTGTTTTTGGCACGGAGCAGAACCGATGCACGATCGTCGTATGCAACATGTCCACAAAAGCGAATTACGTGGCTAGTGTCTGGGAGGCATGACGGTCTCGCGAGCTCGTGCACTGCCTCTCCACTCACCTGGTGCATTGCTGATCAGGGCCCTTCTACTTCACGTCCGAAACATCCGAAACTACGGAAATGTCTGCAGGAGCGGATGCTCGTGGCCGTCTGTCGGGTCCTCCACGGCCGGCACGAATTTGAGAAGTCGGGTTGGATCCCCTGCCGCCGAACGCCGGTTGGTGAAGTTCCGCTCGGATTGGGAATATATAGCTTGCAGTGCTACCCGCGATTTCATCTTGGATATGTGTACGCACGACTATAAGGGGCCTTACGGAGCAAAGTTGGTGTTGCGTGGTATATCATAATATGGTGACGAATGGTTTTGAAAACTACAAGGAGAACTTTCTACTAGACGATTCGGACCAAGGTTAAACTCTACAATGTCTCTACAATGAACCTATACATGAACTGCCTGCTTCTACTGCATAAGACCCGAATAAAAGCCCCCGAGAAATCCCATAAGGCCCCATCCTCTTCGTCATGTTCTCCATAGAAAACGTGACCTTGAAGAGAAGAACCGAGCCATTCTAGCCTAACTTATAAGGTATTGACACAAGTACGCTCTCACTCAGCAAGTCAGATTTTAGCACTTGCGATTCCGTTTAGGGCCTGAGCTGCAACTTAAAGCATTCTGAAGCTGCACAACCAGCTGTTCTTCGCCCAGGGCCCCAGGGCCGGAACGAAAGACTTCGGGTCATTCCACTGCTTCCTACGAGCATGGAGCACGACACCATTGTAATCCCATAAAACATCCCTTGAAAATCTCCGGCACGGGAATGCTTGAGTCGTATGAAGCTGCCCTTGCTTTAAATTAAACTTCAACCGGAGACAAGAAAGCAAAAAGACAAGTGAACCCTGAAGCACGTTCAAGAGCTGCTCTGAGCCACCGGTGAATCCATTTAAGAATCGGCTACATCCCTCGGCAACCTCTTGTAGATAGCTTGAAGAGCCGCCTTTTAAATAACACCCTTGCAAAGCCAGCCAGCCTGGGCAGTCAGCCAGCGCACAAGCACCCTCCTGGACGGCACATAGCTTGGCGCTTCGGGCTTGTGGCGGTTCAGTGACTGGGCTGCCTGCAGGTGTCGATTGCTGCGGAAGAACTTAAGATTATGTCTGCGTTCCTAAATCGGATTGAGTGCAGCTTGGGGTTGCAAAGGCAGAAAGTCATGCTTTCCAGCACATCTCGGGGCTGATATACATCTATGAACTACACCAGCAAAGCCTGAACACATGTGGATGTGACATGACCTGTCAGAAACCACAGGAACTGAAACCTTCCAAGTTGCCGGATTGAAGTCATTCGCTCCGGAAACGCAACATAACCAAGGAAATCCAGAACTCCCCAGAACCCGTAAACACGTGTTTACCCAATGTTCTGTCTTAGGGGTACATGGTTATGCATTCCACGTTCATCTCTTGGCTCGAAGATGAAGGAACTCCCAGCCTAAAGACCCCAAGCGAAAGCCCCTATAGGCCCTAGAGCCGGAGCAGCACGAAGCTCCGAAGTTTCAACCTTGCAGCCCTAAACCCTATGGGCCCTAAACTTCTGAAACCAAATATCTCCCCAAAGCCCCCGAAGCCCTCGCAACCTGAGGCCCCAAAAACCCCGACTCTAACAGGAAAAAGCCTCACGAAGCCTCCGGCCCCTGAAAACCCAAAGGCCCCGGTGCCCGTGGTGCCTAGCAAGGCTGAATGACTGAATGCAAGCTAGGTGCTCCTATACTCTATACAAAGGTCCTAGCTGGTCTTAGATATCGGCACTACTAGTAGCTGCCGTATGAAACTGCAATACAACATGTGCATACGATGACCCGAAGCCCTATCTCAATATCTTTAGGCCCTTATAGACCCTACGACAACTAAACTAAACTCTAACCGTCAACCCTAAACCACGCCTTAACCCTAAAAAAAACCCAAACCCAATTCTGTTGGTGTGTTCCTTATTATTATGTATATAATTACTGATCCTATAACTCATATTATAACATGCTCCAAAAACCCTTAAACTGGTGCCTCCAGCCCTCGAGAAAGAGGATGCTCGGCTCGACTGGCGGAGGCGGCGAGCAGCGCAGAGAATCCCAGCACGAAGTCCCTCCAAAGAAAGATCTTTGAAGGCTTTTGGGGTGGGTTTTAGGGCTGAGGGGTTTCGACGCTCAGCCGGGCACTAGGGGTTTGGGGTTTAGAGTTTTAGGGTTTTCTTGCTGGTCTCGTTGCAAAAGCGCAAGTTCAAGGGCTTGTAAAGTTTCGGCGCTCATCCCAAGCGAGGATTCCAAAGGGTTGAAAAGTCTCGAGATTTTGCGGTCCCCAATTCCAGAGCACTCTTTCTTGTCCATGCAGGGGTTTAAAGGGTTGCCATGTCTTGCAGGCTATGTGGGACCAGGGCTGCAGGACTCACCTGGTTTAAGGATGTACACTACAGGATCCTGCAGTCTGTGCATCCGACTGGGAAAGCGAAGGCCACGAGTGTAGTTGTATTATCAACAAGCGGTATCACATGGTATCACTGATAATAGGCAACAGGCAACACAAAACCAGAAAGCAAGTGTTGCAGGAGTCGGCATCCTTGTCGTCGTGGAAGGGTAGGGAAGAATCACAAGTGCAAAAGGTGACGCGATGGTCGTCGGGAAGTATCAACATGAACTCCGAAGACACCCCCCCAACATGTTGAATGATTCGGCATCTGGTGCAGCATTGTGCAACACCAGGCAGGACCAGTTGTGACACCATGCGCACATACACTCCAGCTTGATGCATATGCACACACACACACGCACATGTTTACGCGTATATGTAGACATGCACATAATTACAGCTCCCAGTGCTGAGCACCTCTCTCCTGACGACAACCTTGGTTCTGGCTGAAACAATGGCATGATAGGTGTGGTGCGGGCCCCTGCATCTACAGTCCTTTCAGCCCCGGCACAGTGCCCTTAAACCGTGCCCCTTGCAGTCCATTACTCGAGACACAACCCTTTCAGCCTTCGGCAATAGCTAATTGAGGCTTCAGCTACAGTGAGTCATTGTAGCTGAGGATGTGAACCATTGCCCTAACCTCGGAGCTCTCTGAAAACCAGCCAGGTCTTGTAGGACCTGCAGACCTTTGTCCACAGGTGAGTGCGTCGGCCTCGAGGGCTCGCCGGAATCCAGAGCCACCACTTCGATGCCCGAGCCCTGCACGCTGGATGCTACCGGCGAGGGAGTTTGAGTGACCCTTTTATGCCTGGGCTATGCATAGAACATCATAGAACCCTAAACTCTAAACCCCCCTACCATCTGGTCTTGAAGTTGGGATTTAGGTACTACGGGTACCTAACCACCTCTGGGCTTTCCCATGGCCGACCTCGAGACTCGGGAACTCACGGCATCCAGCGATTTGAAGGTTTCTCGTCTGCGGGCGAAGGGAGAAGCCCTGTATCCGTCCCTTTAATAACATTTTGGGGCCGTGTATTGATACGCACTACTTTCTGGGCAGTCTATAGTACTAAATGCTGCTATGCATGATGCATTGCCATGCTGCTATGTATCGGTTTATCACTGCCGGCAAGATATCGCAGCAGCAGGGGTCGCCTAGCCAGCACCTCAGAGTCCGGCAGCCCGAATGCCCGAAGTCTCGAAACTCAACTGCAATATAGGGGCCTTAATAATTAGAATAGGGTTTTGGGGCCCATTATACTATAGTTATGATAAGGAACCACCCAAAAACCTATTCTAAGTATTATTAAGGCCCCTAGAGTTGCAAGGTCACGCCTGTGCTAGCGCCTGGGTTGAGGAGCGGCCAAAGGCTGCGACTTCCTGGGGCAGTGACAGTGAAGCTTGAGACTTCACGGGCCTCCGAAAGCATCGTTCGTTCCTGCTAAGCTCTGCTTGCGGTTGCCGTGTCTTTAACGGTCAAGTTTCCTAATTTCACAACTCGTCGTCGCTACGGGATTCGAAACTCAAAATCAAAACTCAAAGCACGGCCGGGCCGACGAGAACGGGGCCAGCCCCGGGGTTCCAGCTGGGACGTTTAGGGCTATGGGATATCCCAGGAGCGATCAGCCCCTGGTTCGAGGGATAATCCCGACACTCCTTCTGACAAGACAAGCTTTGAAAAATCTAAAGCCCAGCTGTCTAACTCTTTTCATTTTTTTTCACGGGCCTCCCAGATGGCGCTGCCACGAGCTGCTCCGCGAATGGCAATCGAAACGAGGCCTTGAGGCTTTGGGTTTCGGAAGTCAGGGCCACTCGTGATTAGGATGCTGGGACCTAGGACGTGCGAAATTGCGGTGACGGTGGCCGATTTTTGGGATCAGGGCCACATTTAATTCGCTAACTGCAAGCAAAGGCGGATGAATCTCCAAAGCGATGCGTAGCGAGAGGAGTATATTACTGAGTGGCGGCCTCCTTGAATTCTGACACACAAGCTCCTGGAAAGGCCATCCGTAACTTTGGACTCTCCGATATCGTTGAGTTTCAGAGGAATATCAAGAAGATCTTTTGGAGGCCTCCCTGTTGGCCACACCGTGGGCAACCTCGAGTATCATTGATATGTCGACACACAAGGACCTTCGCCACAAAGTTTGGCAAGCTGGCGGGGCTGAAGCGGCGTACTTCGGTGAACCACGAATTCAGCGGCTCAGTTTATGCAGGGAAGGGCTTCTTCTCTGAAAGGCTGTGCAGAACAAAACGAACACCGACGCCACGTGTCTAAAGGCAAACCTAAAATGCTGCGAAGCATCTCGGTCGTCCCACCGTCAGGGTCCCGGTCTTGTCCATCACGACAGCTCCTGACAATGCCGCCGCAAGAAGATACAGTGCTGTACAGGACCCGAACACAGGATTCATGTGGAAGTAGATCCGAGAGCTTCAGGTCAGGCCAGAATAGGTGGAGGAGGGTGGGCCTCAATCTGCATCCGGAGGATAATCAAGCAAGAAGGCCCCAAACCCGAAAACTCTAAACATGACGGGGCCCCTGACCCAAAGCTCAACCCTGGAACCTGCAACCCCAACTGAGTACTGAAACCCTGAACCCAAAGCCCTAAGTACACTCTCGCTTCCAAACCCTGAACCCCATATCCTAGAACTAACTCTGCTGCAAAAAGAAAAAAGTTCAAACCTGGGTTCAATTCAGGTTCAAACCCCCCACTCCTGGACCTTTGTGGCAGCGACCTACTGTTCAACCCTGGGTTTGAAGAACTTTTAGAGTGTCGAAGTTGTTCAAACCCGGGGTTCGGAACCCCAGAACTCTCATAGCCCTTTGAGGAAAGGCCTGGCTTGGCCGCGAGCTCCAGGGAAGCAGCCGATTTGATGAGGATGCCCCGGCGGGCCGCCACCCCTGATGAAGCGTTAGGCTTTTGTTTGTGGTCTCCGTCGGGTTTAGGGTGTAGGGGTCTAGGATGGTCTAGGGGCTTAGTCGTGTAGTGTGGGGGCTAAGGATTGAAGGAGCGCAGGGCTTGGGGGATGTTTGAGGGTTGAGGGGTCGGGTTCGTATGTTAGGTTGAAGTGTTGGGCCCGGGGCGGCTTATGAGTTATCGACCGGCTACACTCATGCAACCCGTCAAATCCGCGAGGATCTGCTCAAGCTGCAGCTTCAGGGCCTGCGCCCACACCCCGTACCAAGGAAGTCGTTCTTAAATCGTGCTATCATGTTCAGCGACCAGAGCCAAAACTGTATAGGACTTGAAGTATGTTATACTACATCAGTTTCCGTCGAACTCGCTCTTGTTTGTCCTTGCCCTCTCTCAGCCCATCTACTAACTGCACAAACCCGAGCCAAAACTCCGGACTCCGGCCTGTGGACACCATCACCGCTGTGGGCGTGGCGAGTCCCAGAGCACAAGGGCAGGCGACAAGAAGGACGGAAAGGCCAAATTTCATGGCGAACCTCAGCCGAATGTTTGTGAGCGTGTAAACCATGAGCTTGCCACTGCTATTTACTGCTGCTGTTCCTTTCCCCCTTTCTCTAAATACTTCAAAACGCTGCTGCAGCCGTGCCGGCACTTGCTGTGCTCCAGCTGCTGCAAAGCGTATGGCTGTTGTAGACGAGCACTGCTATTGCTACTGCTGCTGTTGCTGCTGCTGCTGCTGCTGCTGCCACTACTATCACTACTGCCACTAGCACTACCACTACCACTACGACGACGACGCCTACTACTACCACCGCCACCCACCCCACCCACACTACCAATCACTATGCTCAGTCTCTGAAGTGTATAGTTATGAAGGGTTCGTTTTGAGCTGCAAGTCCCGGGAGGCAATATACTCCGTGTGCAGCTGCCCATCGTGTTCGGGGAGCTCGGCTTTCTCAAAACTGACAGGAATGCAACGCTCACGGACTAGGCGCTCCCCAGTTCCCAACTGCCACAAAGGCACAGCAACTCTTCACACGTAGCAAAGGCAAAGCTGTGCTCGTGCGTCCTGTACCCAGGCAGCTAATTTCTGGTTTCAGTTCGCTGATCCGATGAAAGCTTGGTAGCGAGGGGCTGTGGCTCTGACAAGACTAAGTCCTTCGGGTGGGTCTAAATGTGTCTTGACGGTAATTGCCGTGTTCAATTTGGGTAAAGCCAAAAAATCTAACCGAACCCTGAGACCAAAGAAAGTCCTTTCGGGCATTGCTACGCTGCCAGAGCTGACCATGCAGAACCATATCAGCGCAGTCACCACGGCTAGAAAGACCTTGCATGGCACTGATGGTCAATAGGGGTCACGAGGAGAGATCTGCAAAAGTCTGTTCCGACTCTCTGATTGCAAGTGATGACAACGACAGGATAGGCTCAGTAAACTAAGACTAACAAACTCCCTAACACAAAGTTTACTGTCGACGCGCTTTCGGTAGTTTGTGGAACGGTCTTGGGACGCATCCATCACAGCCTCTGGAGAAGCGAAGAGGATAAGAGCCGTGGCTGTTGTGTAGCTACGGCATAAGGGGGCCCTTGGGTTTAGGGATTACAGTTTCGGCGTGTAGGGTTTCGGTTTTAGACTTTCGGGCCTAGCTCCGTGTAATTTCAGTTGGTCAGGGTTGCGCAGAGTTTCGACCGAGGTGGGCAGGGCAAGGCAAGCGACGGCTGCGCCGAGCTTCAAGACAAGGCTTGCGCCATGTTAAATCGCTTAAACCAGCAAACTTTGCTTACAGGCGTGTAGCTGAAGTTCAGCACAGAAAAATAACCCACTGCTTGGAAAGGCCAGGCGCGACGGACGGCACAAATACACCTGAGCCAAGGGAAGCAAAAAGAGCAGCTGCATTCATTAAAGGGGCGAGATATCCACGGACATGCCGATCTTGTTTATGTACAGACTCCTGTGTAGTTACAGACTTGCGATGCCCTCAGACTCACAGCCCCAAACAACCATGAAGATGCAAGAAGTCAAGAGTCTCATGTCTGCAGCGCTGGTAACCGGCACTCACAGCCAACCATGGCTTTTTTGGTCTGCGCTCTGACACGGGCGTCATGCCAAACGGCAGCATGGAACTGTCTGGCAGCGCCCACGTAAAACTGTACACTGAAGGGACCAAGGTCGAGCTCCACCCATGACAAGTCAGTCGATCACACTAGCCCAGGACATCCCCACACCCAGCCACAAGCCCACCTAATCACAATTGACCATGGAGAAAACTTGCTGGCCGGAGCTATCTTAGCCCCAGCGCATAGCAAGCAAGGTTTGTGTCACCAGCGCATCGCAAGCAAGGCTTGTGTCAGCAGGGTGTCCTGGCGAGCTTGGGTTGCCTTTCTGAGAGTCGCAGCTAAGACGGCGGCACGAAAACTGGCACAAGCTCTCCACACTGACATCCTGCCTTGCATGCGTACATACTTGCACACATGCGTGCATGTATGCACCAGCGATCATCAGCGAATACCTGCCTGCATGCATTCTGTTTGGTGTATCTCCGTTATTTCAATACATTCACATGTATAGGCTTACGTGCGCTTTTTGGTCAATTTAGCTGAAAGGTCAGATGTGTGTGTGTGTGCGCGTCACAGAGATAGAGCTAGAACAGCTAGAGCTTGCCATCCTGCCTCCGTGTTCGCCGCGCTGTCTCCCGCTGAAACATCTTTGAGCTGCTCGCGCAGAAACTCAATGCCTTGTGCTGCCCCGGAACTGTTCTGCAAAGGAATGACGGTTGCTGCGACACCAAACTTGGACTTTGCGGCCGCCAGGGGTCACAGATTATCGCAGCACTATTGATCTGGCAGAGTTTTGGATGTTATCTGAATGCAGCCTTGCTGCTGTCAACGGTGCGCTGCAGCACCCGGTCTTTTGGCTGGACCCTGCGCACGTTTTGGAGGAACCTTGGCCAGCAGTATGTACTCGGCAATACGGCAGCCGCTGGAACAAAAACAGCTTGGGGATGAGGACCAATCTTGATTCTTGATGGTAGTTCCGAGGCTGGCAATGGCAGTTCTTGACACTTGCTGCTGGCTGCTGCGAAGCTTGGTAGCAGGAGGCAGAGAAGCAGCGGTGGTCGCGCCGTCACCATCGTCGTAGTTCTAGTAGTAACCCTCCTATCATATCGGGATAATCATACCAGGAGGCCGTGTCTACAGCAGCTAAAACTCAAAGAACCAGACTTAAAAGAAGGGTTCGTTTTTTGGCTAGGGGATCTACCTTTGCAAACATCTGCACAGACCCTGGCTACATACCGCTCATAGCCTCGAAAGGCTGCACCACTTCATCCGAAGTCCTAAACACCTCAAAATTTGCAGTCATCCTACATCACCGGTAATAGCAATGAAAGAATCCTGAACGTCATGACCAGAAGATGCAGGACCACATGCTACGATCAAATCCCGAACCCTGAGTGCTCGGCTTGTCGGCCTTCTCATAATGATCTCTGCCTTGGAGTGTCCGGGTGTTGTCCAAGTAAGACGAAACCAGAAAGGTGGAGCAGCAGTATGCTTGCGCCCCTAAACTCCTAATGCTAACTCAAAAAACGACTCAAGGGTTCCCTTCAACAACCTCCCGCGCAGCAGATTCTCAACGACTGTGATCTCGAGTAGAAAGCCGACCGTGCTTGTGCTCGTGCTGACAACTCGCCCTGTAACTTTAGGCGGAGTTCAGGCATGGCTAAGCAACTGCTTCTCGCACGGCTTCAAGTTGGCAAGGGGCCAGTCAGTAAGTTTTCGTGCCGCAGAGCAGGAACAAATTCTCCAAATGTTCACGTTGCAGCCGTCAAACGCCCTTAGCCTCAAACATCCTTAACACCCACAAACCCGAACGCAGGCGAGAGAGGCGTGGCCAAGCTGCCAATGAGAATGCACGCCGCAGCTCGCTGCATCTGCAAAGTGATCCAAAGCTCCTCTGCTGTCTTATCGCAACTGTTTGTATTCTGGTTTATGTATAATTATCCAGTACCGGGGGATTGTAGGGCGGTGGCCACAGGAGTCTTGAACGTCCACGATGACGGACTTTCTGGAACCTAGGGGTGTCTCAATATCTTCGCTCTGCCTCCGCTGGGAGGCGGCTGAATCTGCAAACCATGAACCAAAGACCCCAACAGCGTGCGAACTGGATGAAACAGAGAGCTTCAGCCCAAACTGGGTCCTCGCGGTCTTTGTTGCGGAACTGCGGGATTTTTTTCCGCTGCAAGCTCCTCAGTTGTCGGGGGATCGCGGCTTTGCAGGCGAAGAGCAAAAGGTTCAGGACTACAGGCTACGGCTACGGCTACAGATATACAAAGTTCAAAGTTTGTAGACGAAGGCTTTGTTGCCAAAGCACCGTGGGGCTCACGGCCTTTGGCTTGATTGGGCTCCTGCAATCCTACAAGTAGCAGTTGCCAGAACACCAGGAGGAATTTGCATCAGGTCCAAAAAAGCCCTCAAAGAGAAGGGAGGGCAGGAAGTACCCGTGTTGCGAAACTGCCTCTACTTCACTCGCACGAGGATGCAGAGCTCGAGGGCGTGTATGTGTGCGTGGTGTATGTGAGACTGGTATCAACATCTTGACATGACTTCTTGAACAGAACTATGCAACCCCTGTCCTTGGGGCACACCGGGCACACCCAGAATCTGCAAACATATGCCCGGCTCGCACAGCTGAAGGATGTGCATGAAATTCGAGGAATCGAATCGCAAACAAACCCAGGCTGGCAAAGAGCTCCAACTTCTTTGAGGTTGGGGATTCTGCGAGAGTGTCAGAGTCCGGCCCTCCGGCTGCATAGATCCCTGCCTTAAAGCAGAAACACCCCCAACCAAAATAACGGAAATCGCTGGGTTGCAGCTTTTTTGATACAATGTCCCTGCCTACTGTGTCCTGCTGCAACTGACGCTACACTCTTGCATACTGACAGCGAAGCTGTGCAGCGAGAGCGCCGCACTTCCTGGAAGTAGGGAAGTGCCTCCTCAATGAAGCGGTCGAGATCTACCCATCGCCTGCCATGTCATGCACTTAGGAGCTCCGGCACGAAAGTAATCGGTTTACTTCAGCGAGTGTCCCAGGCCCCAAGTATATCATACTGTTATATACAGCATTCAGCAGCTCCCGATATCATGAGGGCATGACATGGCAGGAGGGTGTGTCATGGAACAGGACGCGTTTGCACTTGACCTGTGCCGGTGTACCGAAGCGTTTTGAAACGTTTATGTCAAGTGTTGCGGGCAGAGCATAGCATGCATGACCCTCGCCTGAGCCGCACGTAGCAGTGGCAAAGACCCCGCATCAGGCGCCGGTAGTGATGGAACCTGTGGCACAACCAAGTGTTCGCCATTTTCCTCGAGAGTTGCCGCTGAATTAGTAAAGTCAGCGATTGAAGAATGGATGCTCAGGTTGCAATAAGAAGACTGTGTGCTCAATCACACCAGGGAAAACACAAGCAATGGCACGTTGCATCGTTCGAGCTGAGGCTTGCACATGAAGGAATTTCTGGACATGCGCTGTGTCGTCACCCTATATTACTTGAAACAGCGCCGAAGACTGTACTGGGCTACCAAGTCGTAGACAGGCCCGCCACACAAATCCGGACATTTAAACTGCTGAAAGCATTCTGGCCGGCCAACCTCAACGCCCGAAACCCTCCCAGTCGTAAACTTATAATACAAGCCCTGCCAGGTGCAAAGTCCTATGATCAGCATCCAAACCTCACTCCACCCTGTGCCCCCCAGACACTCCAGAAATCCACGCCCCATTTGATACGTCCTCCATCACGGACTGACCTACCTGAACGATATGCTAAACGCTAGTTGGCCCTAATTACCAGGATTATGTGGCGTGGGCTCTTCACCCACGCCTGCCAGCAAAAGTCAAGACAGTGAAGATATGCCCCTGAGAATGACTTTCAGGAACCATGCTTGAAGCTCAGGGCGTTGCATGGTTTCTGTACATGGCTCCTGGATGTCATTTTCAGAGGCATATACGCGCTGTCTTGACTTTTGCTGGCAGGCGCGGGTTCAGAGCCCATTTTTCAAACAAAGTTGGCAGCACCATAACGAAATCAGCCCTCCCGCCTACCCTCCCCCTCGCCACCCCTCACCCCCCTTTCCAAAGTACAGTCCTGTCCTTGGCAGAAAAAAAAGCCTGCAGAAAAGTTTTCCGTAACTTAGGTGCGTGCGTGGCCCTACGTCCCTAAGAGCTCCAACCCTGAAGAGTCCGAACCCCTAAGCCCGAGCTTGAGCCCAAGAGGCTGGGGTTTGGCCCCGGAAGTCTCGTAGGTTTTGGTCTCCTGCTGAGCAGCACTCCAAGATCTGATGTACTACTACTACTACTGCTACTGCTACTGCTACTGCATACTACTACTACTACTACTACTACTACTACTGCCACCACCACCACGACACGCCCATCAGCAGCATCAGTATACCTTGCACGGGCACCCGCGACAAAGCTATGCGGAATACTTATGCGGAATACTGTGAATTGCTTCGGGGGCGTCTACTCCCGGCTTGGATCCAAGCTCAGACCCGCGCAGGTGACTCACCACTCAACAAAGCAACCGCTACGTACTGCAACTGCCTGCACAGAAGCCCTGCCCTTTGACTGACAGGTTGTTTCTTACAGGCCCTGAGCAAAAGCCAAGCCCAAAACAAGCATAAAGCGCCCACAGCTTGGCTTCTGAATGAAGCTCAGAGAGGTCCTTGGAGGTTGCGAATTCCCCGGAAGGTTGTGGAGTCGTTCCTTCCGAAGGCTCTTTCATCATGATCTGCACCTTCAAGCATTTCAACTATAGGTTTCAAGCATGGTCTGCACCTAGGAAGGTGGGTTCGGAGGTCTGCACCTAGGAAGTTCGGAGGCTGGTCAGGAAGTTTTGTGTTGGCAGATCTTTGGTGAGGCCCCGCCTACTGCTACTCCAGCTGTTGCTTGCTGCTGCACAGCTGCGATTGCAGCTCGTACTAGTCAGTGTACTGGGACCGAGCTCAGTCACAGCGTATCGGCACAATTTTGGTAAGGCACATCGCGCTTGTAAGCCCGCTGGGTGTAGGCAACAGTGCTGAGCTCCTCGTCAAGCTAGTTGAAAAGCTGTCGCAGTCTACAGCTGGACGCAAGTTCGAGAGCCTCAGACTACACGTGCCCGTGTATCAACAGACGCACCTGCCTCTTTGTCTCTCTCTCTCTCCCTCATACAAGCGGCCCACACTCATCTTGCGAAGAGAGTTTGAAAGTTGGAACCACCGAAGAGTGCGGGAAATTTTGTGTAAATCAAAACCCTAAAGTTTCCTGAAGCCCGTTTCAAGCCATATAAAACCTGAAACCTGAAAGCCCTAGACCGCTCCGAAGCCCTTCAAAACTGTAAACACGTATGTAAAACCCAAAATCACCCTAAACCCTGAACCCTAAATGTCTCAATCATTGTCCTCGTCCTCGCTCTCATCGTCGTCGTCATCAGATTGAGGCTCCTGACCTGCCATGGTGTGGTTTACGGCTCTAGAGGGCCGAGGGTTTATAGGCATTTATAGGGCGTAGGGGTTGTAATTTTTTTGGGCCAAGGGTTTAGTGGATTGGCGGTGGGATTTCAAACAAATGTAAGAACGTGCCGGGACTGGGTCCAGGGCTCTTGGGCTTGATTGATATCGAGCGATGCCTTTTCATGCATTGCGTTCGTGTGTTGGCCCTGGTGTTTTTTTCTTTAATTTTTTGGTATTGTCACATAGCATATGGCACAGCTGTGGATGAGCGAGAGAGGACTTGAGCCAAAATGATTTTATTCTCGCTCGATGCTTTCTGCTGCCGGAGGCTTCGACATGCACTAAGTAGCCTATGTGCTCCCGTTGGGACACTTGGCACTAGTAGCCCTTTGGCCGGCGGACGCCGCCGGTGCCCCGCCCTAAGGCCGCACTGCTTGACCCATCTCCACCCGGCGGTTGATCAAGCGGCCAGTCGTCTGCGTCACGAGATGGCCGGCGTACTGCCCAGATCTCTCGGCCATGGTGCTGAAAAGGGTTGGTAGAGGGCCCTGGCTCAACCGCTGCACTTCTTGCAGAAGCCCTGGGTACCTGTCTCTCAGGTACCTGTCCAAACCGCTTCCACGTGGCCAGGACGACACTCGCGCGTGAGCCCGCCGCTAGGTCGTAGAAGACTACTTGCCAAGTGGACATGTTGCTACTGCCCATGTTGGAGACAATAATACCCTTGAGAGGCTCAGGGCGTTGTTCCCCGTTGCTATGAGGTATAACAGTGCCAGGCCACTCGTTGGTCCTCAGTCACGGTTTCCAGGTAGTCCGTGGCCTTGTAAGCCCCGCTCTGGATCAAGCAATGCAGCACGTGCCGCTCGGCTTCATCTCGACTGTCGTGGAATCATCTTGACAACAACGTGCCCTGAGTGCAGCGCTGGTGAGCACACCTACTGCAGTTTCTGGCTGAAGTTTTCTTCACAGCCGTGGTCGTATGCCACTGTTGTGACTTTCAAAACGAGGTCAGACGGCCATCCGTACGCGATGGTTGTTCCCAACCCAATCCGATCCATACGAACTGGGCTCTCCAACAGAGTCTGCCGGATAGGACACCTGTAGACATCCATTTTGGCCCCCATCAAATGATGGGCCAATTTCGGTCTACTCCGGTTTGGCTGCCTAACAACAACGACGTGAGAATCGACCAGGTCCTCAAACGGGGATGCTCCCCGGCTCAGACTTCTGACTCGCTGCCCTCAGGCACCACAGCTTTTGTGACACTCAAACTCGGACAAGCCTGGCAGCTCAGCTGCAATACTGGTTCGGACGACTCGTTAACAGCCCTGGCTTTAGGGTTTTTAGGGTTTTGGGGATTTACGTGCATAGGAGTAAGGGTTTCGCGCTGATTGCCTCCCGCCTTGGTACTTATCGTCCTGAGAAAAAGCATAGTTATTCGCTCAAAGCCCTAAATTAACCTATCCTCCCGAATTTAACCTATTAAATCCTAAACTCTAAAACAAAATCTACAAACAACATCTGGAGACCCAAAGCTGTGACTTCATCCCTCGCCCTTGTCTGGCAGCTCTG
>CAJNJA010003493.1:0-18140 GCA_905231915.1 Symbiodinium necroappetens | reverse complement strand
GGGCTCAGTCTCACGCTGCTACGGCTATGGCGCCTACAGACTGTTCAGAAATATTCAGTCTGGGCTGTGTATGTAGGAACTTGTCCGAGCTGCAAATGCATTGGAAAGCTTGATGCATCCATGACGCAATGGGCTGGGGCGCTGGGAATTGTCAGTTTGTGAACTGAGTGCATGGGAATTTATTGGATCTGCAAGTGCATTGGATGCTTGATGAATTCATAATGCAATGGGCCTGGTGGGGTGGTGTATTTTCTGCGTGTGTACTGAATTCACGGAATTTCCTGCTGGAGCCTGCATGGTGCCTGCATCTGAGTGGTATCGTAAACTGGCCGCTTGGATGGAGCGGCACGAAGAACCTGCATGGGTGCCGCGGAGACAGCAGCACGTGGATGAAGGGCATCGTGGCGGGGGTGGGACAATGAAAATGCATGATCGCGTATTGCATGCTTGCGGCCGACTTGGACGTGGAATGCACAGGGACTCATGAATGACGGAATTTGGTGAGAATGGAAGCATGTGTGAGATTCATGTGTATAGTTCTTGCATGCCAACTGTGGCAATGGTGAAGTGAGACGAAGTGGGACAGCTCTTTTGAAACAGAGAATGGCTAGGGCAATGTCCCTGTGTCATGCGTGATCGTTGGTGCTGCTGCCTGCGCTGACTCGTACGAGAGCTCGGTGTATGTGATGGGTTTGGCTTGGTTGGTTAGCTGTTTGGTGAGCCGTATGAGTTGGTGCGAGCAGTTACGTTAGCGGAGATCGAACCATGAGGAGCCTTGCCTGCTTTGTGCGAGTGTGAGAGTCGAAACCCTGAAACACCCTAAACCCTGAACCCCTAAACCCTTAAACCCCTACAGCCTGAACCTGAATCCTTGAAACAAGAGCTGGTCGGAAGGCCACTGGTTCTAAAACCCTCAACCCTGAACCCCGGACCTTTTTGGGAGATGCTGGGGCCAGAAGGTTGGGGGGTGTTGGCAAGGTTGTTTTCTCCAAAGGGGGGGGGCTCTCTGGTGGAAGAGGCCACTTATGTGTATATCTGTGTGTGTGTTACACGGAAATTATATAGTATAAGGTCTTTGTCTGTGAGCTCTAGTTCCAGGAGTGCAGACAACGACAGCAGCGACTGCAGCGTCAACTGCTACAAGCACTCGGACTGCAGAAGTTTGCGCACTGAATGGGCTTTGGAACTTACACAGACCTGGCAGCTGTCGCAAGTCATGGGCAACTTCGATCCTCGGTACTCTCGATGCCTGAATCACACCACGGTCATTCATCCCTTAGACTCATTCACTTGCATGCTGGCGCTGCACTTGCCTCTTCTTTTGGGTACTTGTCCGGACAGCCTCGAGAGGTTGAGTGGTGCCCTGCCACCTTAGAGCACAGTTTTCAAGCTGGCAAGCATGCCCTTGCCACCCTCTAGTAACTAATGTAGTCTATGTGTATATATATATAGATAGATAGACAGACAGACAGACAGGTAGATAGGTAGATAGATAGTATATAGAGAGTATACATAGTAAATACTCTGCAGCATATATGGTGTGTATATATATATATGTGTATATATATATGTATATATATATATGGTCACATATCGTAAATCTGTGCTGGACCAAATGCCCGCCGGCGTTGTCCCAAGGTCGTGGTCGCCTTAGAGCGTCGCGCCTTGCACACCGGGGCAGCGCAGCGCAAGCCGCGCGACGAGGCCTCTAGCAAACGGGAGTGATAGCTTTGGACTTGGAGTTGCCCAAGTTTCCCAAGTGGACCTCGATCCTTGAATTAGGATGTGGAGTTAAGCTTCAAGGTTTCCGTTTTGAAGTTTATCCTACGGATAGGATGTCATTCTCATCTGCATGGGCTTAGGGTTGTCAGATCCCGACACACTCGTGCAAGACTGCGCCATCATCACATTCCACGGCCGCAGTGTTCTGGTCATGGTAGTTGGCCATTGTTATGGTTGTTATGGTTGCGGGCGAAGTTGTTTTCATTCTTGCTGATGCCACGGGCTGGTCGTAGTCGCAGAAATTGGGCGGTGACTATCGACGCATGGCATTGGCGTGCTGCTGATGATTTTGATGACGGTAAGGAAACTATTCTTGCGAAAATTCAATTGATGAGCAGTTTGCCCAGAACCCGTACAGACAGCCAATGTCAGAGCGGTTGCTTGTCCGTAATTATCCTTGAATATCTTGAGAACGGCCGCTGCGGCTGCTGCTGCTGCTCCTCCTTCTCGCAAGTCCTCCCCTCTCCCACAACTATTTTTACTCCACCACCCGCCACTAGCATGCGACCTGTGTAAACTACATAGTTCTGCCAGTGCCCACACTGGTACGAATGATAGGGGTCAGTAGTGAAAGAGAGTAGCGAACGAACGCAACCAAGACTTTCAGTACCACTTCTGCTCTGCACTGCTGCTACTGCTGCTATCTAGTGCCACTTATCCCACGCGGTAGCCAAGACATGTTGTAGCCCTCGCAGTCAGAAGCACCATCAGGCACAACTCGATGCCCGCCTGGCGAAGTTGGAGGAGGCCGGGGCCCCAGGTTGTCGAAGCCATGGCGTCGACTCCGAAGTTATCAAATCAATGTCCGCTGCATCATGAGCTGTAGTCATGCAAGTCCCCAGGGAGTCGTGGCAAGTACGTCTGAGCCTCTGCAAAGTAGTGCAAACGAGAAAGATTCCAAGACCACGACTCCCCAAATTAAAATGGGAGATCACTGGCGCTGCTAGACCCTCTGGGTGCAACGAGAGAGAGAGAGAGAGAGATCACTGGTCGTGATTCTGCTATTCATGCAGGTAGAAATGATAAGAGCAGCTGTAATGAGAAAGTCCTTTGCAGCCGGACATAGATCTATTTCATGGAGGTGATGTTTCTGTCCCCTGCATCTGCGAGCCTACTATAAGGTCTGCTGTGCGCCCGGGGGAGCCCGCGCACGCTTAGAGGCCACCACAGTGGCAGAGCTAGTGACACCAAGACTTTCCTTTCTCCATAGCATCCATCCATATGTATGTATTGGCAAATACCCCGCATTCAGGTATTTGCATTTACTGTGTCTTTGTATCAAATACAGATGTATTAATACATGCATGCATGTGGGAAACCCGTCCGTTTAAGACCTCTCTCAGTGTCCAGATGGGGTATTCCATTCGTGCGATCGGCTTGCTTAAGCTTCGCAGCGTTTGATTTTGACCCCGACCGGTTGACGGGCTCGTGATTCCATAAGCATGGAAGCTCATTCCCGGCTCGCTTCCACCATCGACCCTGCAGCCGCTCTACCTGCTTCCACAAGATGTGTTGCGCAAAAGCGAAAGAAATACTATGCAACATCATCGGGCAGACTTGTGACGCACAAACTATAAGAATACAATAAAATGGAATGTAATATGATATAACACAACATAAAAACGAAGAATATAGTATAATATAAGATAATATAATATTTCTTCTTTTTCGTCTTATAATATGTACACATACATACACATGCATGCATACGTACATATATGCAGACATACATATATACACACTCTCTCACGTTCTTCTGTCACGCCATCTCGATCTCACCCGGCACATCCGTTGCGTGAATATTATATGCCCACCGTGCGCCTACCACATCTGTCTAGCACTTGCAGTAAGCTTGGCTTCGAGATGAATCTGCATAACGAAGCGCTGGTGGCACTGACTTCCCTTTCTGTAGTGCGCTCTTGGCAGGAACTCTCCGTGCAGCTTCGGCAGCTCTTACCAGGCAAGCGGGGTCCGAAGTTTGTTCCATGAGGCAAAGATCAATCGGTCTTTCAGCTCTTGTGTCTCCAACCTTCCCCACCAGTCCTCACTACACTACGAGGACAGGACGCCTTGTGAAAGTACCCCCAAGTCGAGGTTTTGCTCCGGCCACACATCGACAACGGGTCCGGCCGTACTCACATTACACATCGGATGGGAAAATTGTCAACTAAGTCTTGGTGCAAGCCGACACAGTAATTAGTAGTGATAGCATTTGAGCCAGTAACGAGAGTGTTGGTGACAATTTAGTGGAATAGTGCACCCAACGGTAGCGACACTGACGATAGCAACGCGATGGTCAACAGTCTGCTCATATCAGCACCCAACACGAATTACATCAGCAATGCTAAGGTCCGGACGCGAAGTTGCAGTATTGCTGCATCAGAGTCTGCCATGCAGTAGCCTGCCGAAAGAGCACACTAGATCTCCGAGAACAGCCATCTGCCCAATTGAACCAACAGCTTCAAGCTTTAATCGAAGTTTCTGCGAGAGTGCCCAGGATTCGTAGCACGGAGCTGTGGGTTCAGAAGCAGCATGAGGCAGTCAGATCGCTGGCCTTCTCGCTGCTGACGGCGGTGGTCGCCTGGGCTTGGCATCTGATGCAGGACAAGGCTGGGCAACTACCAGGATAAAAACTCTGGCCATCAGGATTTTAGGCTTTGAAGGCTGGACATTGTAGCATTCCTAAGCCCTAAACCCATGGTGAGCGGCGTTACAAGGGCACCGCCCATGGTTGCCCACTGGGCGCGGTGTTTACAGTCGGTCGGAGAAATCTAAGCGGAGAATCAGACAGCATGACGCCGTTTCCCTCGACACCCCAGCTCAAGCCCTTTATTAATGGGCTTCTCAAGGCTGTATGATCTGGATGTGCTGTGCAGTGGCAGGCAGGGTGTATAGAGTCTACATAGGTGCAACTGGAGCACTTGCGCTTATCACTAGACTTGCGCACACTCTTGCACCCGACACCCTGTCCCTGCCTAAAAACCATGAATCGAAGCCTAAAGTTCAGCGACAGCTCGCGTCTCGATAGTACGACGACTCGAGGATTCTCGGTTCTGTTTAATCTAGAATAAGTTTTACATAGGGTTTCAAGCTCAAGGTTCTGGGTTTTCGAACACTTTATAGCAACGTTATAGTCAAGCAGCACGAAGCAGCAATGCCTTAGCTGCCTGACGTATGCTGGTCTTCCGGTCGCACACATGGGCCCTGTCGCTGCAAGCTGCTGTGGGATCACTTGCAGTGGCCGCTGCCAGTGCGCTGGGTGGCGGGACTACATATCAAGATGCGGTGTGGTGGGGTGCTGCGCACCCTGACATCACTGGCTGCTGGCTTGGGAACAGGAGCTTCGAGCGCTGCTGTGTGAATTGGAACTTTCTTGACGAGCTGCCTGGCAAGGCTTGCTGGAGTGAGGCTGACCATGCGGCATCTTACCAGGCTTGCTGTGTTCCCAAAAATGATTGGGCTCCAAGGTCCTTCTTTTCTTGTGCGGACACGGGTATTTACTGGGAGCGCTTGCGCCAAACCTTATCGCTTTTTCGGTCCTTGACTGCGTTGCAACACTCCCCACTGAATGGCGCAGCTCCACAAGAATGCCTCATTGGAGGTGTCCTGGTCAGCTTGTTGGAACTTGTTTACGTAAGCTATGAGCTTCGCAACGCTTCAGCTCCCCGCTGGGAACACGCATACAACAAAGTGGAGAATTCAATGCGGATACTGTTTTCCAGCCCAGTATCTTTAGAAGAGATCCTGGTCTCCGGGTGGCCTTTGTTCCTGACGCTGGATTTCTTCCGCTTCGACAACCGCTTTCAAGAGCTAGCAACGCAACGGCTTCCCGGCGTCTTTGCAGGTTTCCAGACCATGAAGTATAGCAACACGTTAAGTGGTGCTATCCAGGCGGAGCAAGGAAATCGGATTGCCCTCGACGTCGTTGTGAAGCTGGCGAACAGCGTGGCCAAGGCTCCAGCCGAATCTGCTTTGGTACAACTGATGCCAGCCTTTACCGCCCTGGTGAACTATCACAACCTTCGAAAGTTCGACCTCCCTCGCAGTGATGCCCATGACGTGCCAAGACTAGGAGTGGAAGCCAAACGACTGATCGAGTTTGCAGACACACAACTGAGAAGTTGGATGGCGCATTTCGGATACACTTTCTCCTTGCTGATCAAGCTGGAGATTCCACTGGTGAACTTGTTGCAGGCTCTATCATGGCCGGGTGTTGTGATGACACAGCCCGCCGAATATTTGAAGAGCACCATACATTTCCCAGGACTTCAGTTGGCAAAGATTTTGCCAGCCCGCCAGGCCTGGCATCTGCCACTGGTTGAGCAACATATTCACCCCGGCTTCGATGCTGCCAGCAACATGGTCCGGACGACTTTGCAACCGATGTGCTATGCCCCTGGGTTCCTGTTTGTGATCCTGGCCACTGCGTCGCATGTGAGAGAGGCCTGTGAGCACAGCCAGGCCGAGTGTCGAGCTCGGCTGAAAGTCTGGGACGTGGGTGCCAGCTATGGGGACTGCATGCTTTGGGCGGCCAGCTACCTGTTGGAAGCCTTTGTTTCAGAGCATCTGGAGCTGAGGGGTTTCGAGCCTCTCCCATCAGCAGCTGCTGCTTTTCGGCGCTCCGTCCGAGCCTTACAGCGCAGCCGAAAGCTGTCTCCAGTGGCCCTGCGCTTCCTAGTGGAGGAGATCGCGATGAGGGACCAAGCTGGCGAGGTGGAAATCTCCTTTCCAAGCCACTCCATGGCCTTGGCCACCTTCCACCGCTGCGAGGAGCGCTACAGTGTCGCCTCCAACAACCTCTACCACTGCATCTCAAGGCCCACTCGTGCGGAGACTCTAGACAGCTACATGGCCAGCTTTCCAGAGCCCAGCTTACCAGACCCGGTGGACGTCCTGAAGTTGCATGTGCAAGGCGACGAGCTTTCTGTACTCCGCGGTGCCAACGCATCCCTCGCGAGCGGCCGAGTGTGTCTACTGCATATGAATCTGGAAACCTTACTTCTACAGGTGAAGATGGAAGACCCCGCACATTGGCTGGCAGAAGCCTTGATCTCCACCTTGAAAGTTGCAGACCTCGTGGGTGTCTTGGTGAACTTGTGGGAGGTGAAACCAGCCACCTTTGAGAGCATTGCGGCAGCCATTAAGTTCAAAAACCCCGATGCCGTCGCATGGAAGCCACCTGATCCCAACAAGCGCCCTGAAGAGCTTCATTATGAGCTGGTGGCCTGGCGACCCTCCTGGCCATGCCATGAGAGCGTTGCAGTTCGGGCTGTAAGCAGCATGTGGCTGCCCGACGCGACTCCGCTGTGAAAGCGGTGGGAGACCGGTGCATAACACCAGGGATCATGTCGCCTCGGTTCGTGAAAACGGCCTTGCCGAGAGATCTGGGAGCCGGTTGAAGTGTCAGGGTTTACAGAGGGTGAGGGTATACCGGATCATTGTTTCACCATCGGTGCTCTATCACATGCTGGGGCTCAGACCAGGGAATCTAGACCTCACACCCAAAACAGAATCAGGATTTGATGGAGTCCTGGTGGCCGTGAGATTTACTGCGGAACCATAGAACGAATTACTGTAAGAGCCTCTTAGCTACAACTGACTTACTCTTCGTCCTTGTTTGTCTTGCTTCCCTCTCCACTCACTCTGCCTTTGTCTCTTGCTCGCTTTCTGCCCGCGAAAACCCAACAGAAAATAACCGTCGACATCCTTAACCATCGTTCCGCCTTTCTCATATACATATACTGTTTACACAGGCATAAGACCTATATCTTGCATATATCTGTATCTATATCTATATCTATATCGATATCTATATCTATATCTACACATATATACGTATATATGTATATACATACGTACATACGTACGTACGTACATATATCCATACATACATACATACGCACAGGTGGGAGCGGCCCGGCGCAGTCTGCCGAGTCCGCGGTTCTCCGCGTCACGGCCCAACAGGGGGAACTCCTGGAGCCAGCCCGGCCAAGATTTCAATGGGGCCGGGTCTGACCCGGCCTTTAGGGTTTCGGAAAGGGGTTTAGGGTTGAGTGTTTAGGGTTTCGGAAAAGGTTTAGGGGCGTTCTCTTCCGGTAGGGTCACTGCAGACCGGATGCAGAAAGATTATTTCGTGTCTAGCGACTTTTGGGGGCTTCTCGTGTTTAAACAGGGAGCGACCGCTTACAGGGTTTCATAAAAGTCTCTGGGGTTTGTAGTGGGTGTTTATAGTGTTCAGGGGCCTTAAACCTTTGGCACGAACGGAACCAATACAAGGAGGGCATTATCTGTGCACATGACAGGGGCTACAAACCATGGACTTGCCTTGACCTGATCCCCTAAACCTTGGAGATCCCCAAAGCCCTCAGCCCTGAACCCACTCCGCAAAAACACGCCCTGAAGCGGAATTCAACACTTTTCTGGATGAAACCCAGAATAAGAACACTGCATCTTTGAGCCCCTGTAGGCTTAAGGGAAGCCCACCTTCACAACCCTAGACCCTCTTTCTTGATGGGTATAACAGTATGGATCCTTGGTCTTGCAGACTCGCTAGTTTCGATTATCCAACAAGCTCCCTGCGGTGCGACCTAGTCAGCTGGAAGGGGGGGAGAAAAAAACTAAACCCCCAAACCCTGAAGCCCTAAAGGCCCCCAACACCCAAACCCTAAAAGCCTGATCCCTAAAACCCTAAACCCCACGCCAGGCTCCTGGTGGAAGACCTGGCGAAGCGCCGCCGCGATGCCTCGCAGTTGGAGTTGGCGCTGGGCCTTGGAAGTTCAGATACAGGCCGGGGGTCCTCCTTTAGGGTTTAGGGTTTTTGGGTTTTTGGGGTTTGGGTTTAGGGTTCAGGGGATTAGGGTTTAGGGTTTAGCTTTGTGTTTTTGTTGCCTTTTTAGGGGGTGTTGAGAGGGTGTTTCAGAGGGTTAATGATAGGGTGTTCATAGGGTTGTATGAGAGGTTCTACAAAGGTTTTGAACTACAGGGTTGTATAGGGGGTCGAGAAGGGTTTATTGGGTTGCTGTGATGTGAATGGTCTCCACCAGGGCTTTGTAACGGCTCTCATGCCTTTGTAAAGTTGGACAGTCCCGGTAAAGCTACACGCTAAGCTCCCCCTAAACCGAAGTGCAATTATTAAGCCTGAGACAGAGGGACATGGTAACACATGGCAAACCAATGCTCTGTCTAACTTGCATTGCCGAGGGGTTATCAACCCTCAGTGAGGAAGTGCCAACGATTTATCCTTCAAGTGGCCGGGTGTTTGATGCTGAAGGCATGCAATGCGAAGGTTCAGATTCGGGGTTGCCGAGTGGGGGTCTGGGTGCGCGACATCAGATTCGGATGCATGACAGCCCGGAATCCTTGAGCCCCGTGGCGGAGGATGCCTCAGAGAGTATTCCCAAAAGAGCACTTTGCCAGAGCACCCTCAACCCTAAAGCCTCAATATGGAGCTGAAAAATTGGTGATCATATGGTGCTGATGTAACCACACTATAGTCACGTATACCCCCAAATCTTTCCTAACTATGAAGTCCCAATTGGCCCTAACAAACTCGAAGCCGGTCGAATGGATGCGAGGCTTGGCAGCCAGCGTTCCAGCAGGCCCAGGCAGACCAACGGAAAATGGTTGCCAGATTCATATAACCAGCGTGTATCAGTCAGTAGAAGTAGCGAAATCGCAACAAGACCATGCACAATGCACTGACAAGGTTCTATTGGAATCAGCATGGTAGCCAGCCGCTTACTCACGAGTCGCAGACCAGATGCCTAGAACTCGCAGGCTATCCAGGTATGCGGCCGCTGCCATAAGCTGCCGCAGTGCCCACCATGGTCCTGCTACGGTTGAAAGATCGCTCGCCGAGTTAAAAAAAAAGACATCATGTCGGATGCAGCGGGTGCGCTGTGGTGGATGCTGTTGCTTGATGCTGTCTCGGTGTTGTCGACGTAGCTGAAGGTCCTCTCGAGCTTGCAGCCATAGCAATAGCATTATACCATAGTTGAATTACGGAAACGTAAGCTTTCTTCAGGTAGATGAGTTTTGCAGGTTTCCCTCGGCACAGTGCTGACGATTTTTCCAAGATAAGAGGTCTTCCTTTTTCCAATTACATAGCTCAGAAAAAGCTGAGCCGATCAGCAGACTCCATCTGGTACTAAGGATGATTTCATCAGGAAGAATGCCAGCATGCTCAGCACGGAGGCCGGAAGCTTGCAGACATGAGTTGGTGCAATCCCAAGAGGTCAAAGTCCTTACGTAGAAGCCTGCATGCTTGCTAGCATTATTGTTTTTGCAGGTTCCTCAGTCTCAAATTCTTGTCATAACATACCGCAAGAATCCTATTCGAATCAGTAGGGCCCCTATATCAAGCTCTTTTAGTTGAAGTCACAGTATGTTGGATCTTGTGCCTCCCGAAGCAGTGTTAGTGCTAGAAGGTTTGGCCAGGGTTTCCTGGGCAGGCCAAAGATCTCTTCAAAAATATGGGTGCAGAAGACCAGCGTCGAGTGGTGCCAGGGCCTGGGCAATGTGAGAGTGCGCTCAGGTGCACGTGTTGTTGACATCCTCCGCGGTCTCTTCTTCAAAGCTATGTAGAAGCATGCGTAAGTAGTCGTTCTATTCCTTGAGGCTCTTTGTCACCAGTAGTTATGGTGTACTATACCCCAAAACCCCAACAGCCTGTTCGAAGTATCAAGGCCCCTGATTTTGGGCTCTTTGTGCAGCGGCCCCACTAAGGAATTCGGGCCCTTTGAACATCTACCGTGACACCATGGCCATGTTCAAGTTCCGGGTCGGGGACCTCAGGATTGTATCATCGGGGCTCTTTAGGGTTTAGGATTTAGGGTTGAGGCCTAGGCTTTAGGGTTTAGGGCCTTTAGGCTTAGGACTTGTAGGATTGGGGGCTCTGAAATGCGATTCGGTGGGATGTCTCAGCCTTTGTAAGTCTCCCTGTTCCTCGGGCTAGGTTACCAGGTTGGGCGTAGAGGAAAGCAGCACATTTTCGACATGGGCGATCAGCGCCAAGTTTGCTTGTTACTGGGGCGCGACGGGTCACGAGCACGACTGCTGTTGCTCTACTACTGTGCTGTAGCGTCGCAGTGTCGCACGCCGAAAAGTGCCTTCAATTATCTTTTCGAGTGCCTTGCAAAGGCCAAGGGTTAACAACTTCAGTGCCACATCCCATGCTTGTCATCCACAGGGTCGGACTCTCACATCATTCGCTGCATATTTGCTGGAAGCTAAGCTGCAATCGTGTGCAACATAAGTTCAATGAAGCCGGCTTTTTGTCGGAACAGGTGGCCATCAGCCGGGAGCGCGAACAGGAGATCGCAGACCGAAAAGGCCAGGGAATTGGAAGCAAGGACACAAGATGTATGCAGCCATCTAATAAGATCGTTTAGAGCTCCCGAGTGTGGCTTACTGGATGTCTTTTTCACCAGTCCTTAGCATGTCAAGTTCGGTTCTCACACGCCTCGTGTGCCTGGATTCGAACCCTCTCCGGGCTACCGGGAGCCCTGCCCCTGCACGAGTTGTCCCAGATAGTCCTGGTCGCTCGTCCTGGTCCTGAGTGATCTGCTGGAGCGCCACGGCCTTCAACTGCTCGCGTTCAAGTGCACATGTAGTGCGAATGCTTACTCCTGTTATACAAGAAGCCATAAGCCCTCGTGCCAGACCTTGCAAGCCTGAGCCCTCTAAGCCTAGACCAAGCCTAGACCCCCCGAAACCGTCGAATGTATAGAAGCCTAATTCATTTCTGGCTCTTTTCCTTGCGAGGTGGTGACTTCGTGGCGAAGGAGGCCTCGGAAGCCGAGGCAGGGGATGTCCGATCTCAAGGTCGGGTGATTGTTTAGGGTTTGCTTTACCATCGCATTCTCGGGTGGGGTTTAGGATGTACGATTTAGGGTTTAGGGGTTCAGGGCTTAGGGGTGGGGTTTAGGGCCAAGTTGAGGGCTAGGGTTACGTAAGGACTATAGGAGTTTGCATAGTTAGTCTAGTTGTAGTTGCTTAAGCTAAAGGGTTTGCTACAAGTAGTTTGGGAAGCAATCTTTCCCGATAGTCCCTGTACAGTTCTACTGTATTATACAAGATAACCCCCAAACCCTAGCCAGACTCCTTGTTATTGCTGTAGCCTGCAATGTGTGGGGGATGTCGAAGCTTGACGTGCGGATTTCACAAATGCGCCGCCCCTTCCGCCGTCACAGGTGATTGGGTAACATGCTGATGGGAGTATCATCGCCATTGTAGGCTCAGGCAGGCCCCCCCACAGAACAAGGCGTAGGGCGAAGGTTAAGAGTGTAGGTGCCAATGTTGTCTATGGGTCCTGTTTTTCCAGGCCTTTTTCAGAGTCGCCAGCCATGGCTGCCGCCCCGCAAGATGAGCACAAGGCATCTGCAGACATGGCTACTACCACAGCTTCTGACACTCTGACATGAAACAGGGAGGTAGTGCTGTAAATCAGGGGTCACATATGTCACCACATACGTCACGCTCAGCAGTTAAGAAACAGGTTTCTGTTACCTGTGCAATTGCCATTGCTGCAGACTCAAACCCTTATGGCTTGCATCGCGAATCACTGTTGGCAAACTTGTCTGCGGGCCATTTTCCTTTGGACGAGTAAATTTGGCTGTTCCCTGTCGCCGAAGAGAGCAGTGACAGCTTGGCTTATCGTCTTAGTTCTGTTTGCGTCTTCTGAACTTGACACTGTCACCTTCAGACTAGTCACTGCTGTCGTATTCGCTGTCCGCATTCATGAAAATAACCACTGTGCTGCACTTCCTGTCGTTGCATGGTTGTTCAGCAATCCGTCATGTGCGGACCCCATGTGTTTGCTGTGCTTCTCGGCTATCTTTCGCTGCTACTGATACTCATCATCATCCTCTGCATCAACACCGCAACAGGATGAACAAGTGACACCAGCAGCGTCAATCTCCTATACGGTTCGATAATGGTAACAAATATAGGAACGAGAAGAATGATACTGAATAAATCGTAGTAGACAAAGAATGGCAACGACAGGCATGCCCTGGGTTCAACAAGAACACTATCAGAAGAATGACAATAACAGCCGCAAGAACATGATCATCAGTCGTTTTTCTAGCCTCGATTCATCATTCGTTTTTCTAGCCTCGATTTGGCCATGAATGCCTGTCATTAGGGGCCCTATACCCGTGTTTGGACGTCCGGGATGGTCCTGAAATGTTTGAAACTGAAACATTCTAGGACCCTGCTTCTCAAAACCTCTAACTACGAAAACATTATTTTTGCAGAAACCTAGCCTTCAGCGCTTTTCTCTAGCCGAGGATACAGGTTCCCCTTTGCGTGAGAACTTCGAAGAAGTCGTGGATGCCGAGCAGCCACGAGCGATCTCGGCTGCAGTCCCTGGTTTAGGGTCTCGAGTTCATAGATCCCCACCTTAGTAATCTAAGTATTGAATGAGATTCCTTTACAAGAACCCAGGTGTTGCTGGTTTGGGCTTTGCGGTCGGTGCTCAGAGCTAATCATGTCACGCGGGGCGTTTGGATGCAAAGATAGGATAGGACTTTGGGTCTTGAAGATCCACACAACCCAACCTTTTTTCAGTGTTTCTGAGCTCCAGCTGCTGGCTCGTCGAGCCAGCTGTGACGGTTTTCTGAGAGTGTGGTCGCAGTAGAGCCGCGTCGTTGCTTCGTTGTGTCCTGGCCCGGCAACGCCGAGCAAGAGAGTCGGGCCCCAAACCCTCTCCAGTGGAGACCTGAAGCCGGGAGAGAGAGGGCTTACACCTGGAGCAAGCAAGAGGGAAAGGGAGAGAGAGAGAGAGCGCCAGAGTTGAGAGCTTCAATCTCAGGTCAAAGGCTCAGAGATGGTCATGAATTTGATCGTCGGAGGACTGAGGGTTGTGATTTGCCTGTGCCTGGCAGATAGTCCTAAGATAGCCCCGGGTTGAAACAAAGGCTGGGGGTGGTCCAGCTCATGATTCCAGCAACCTGCCAGTGAGAGCCATCATTGAGGCGTGGGTAGCATAGGTCAGCACGGCGAGCCACGCACAGCAATTTCAACAATCATCATCATCACCATCACCATCATCATCACTTCACAACGACAATAAGGATATTGAACATATCAACTTCTGTAGTTGTAATGTATGGTACTCATGATCATAAGCATTGCTGATACCAGTAGCAAACCCCTGTATGCGAGCGAGGACTGGGCACCGGCATGCTGAGCCTCCCCTGGGCCATGGCGGGCGCTTCGGTGACCGTCGGGGTTGCTATCATTGTGCCACTGGGCGCAGCGAGTCAGTGCAGACACCGCCATGGCCCCGAAGACCCAGCTAAGCCAGGATTCTTGAAAGCCCCACCCTCTGGCCGAACACCGTGTATGTACGTACACACATACACACACACATACATACATACATACATACATACATACATACATACATACATACATCCTAACTACATACATACTAACTACATACATACTACATACATACATACATACATACATACATACATACATTCGTACATTCATACATTCGTACATTCGTACATACATACATACATACATACATACATACATACATACACAAACACACACGCATATATATATATATACATATGTATATGTATATTACACACACGTGTGTGTAGATGTAGATGTGTATGCGTATATACACATAGATAGATAGATAGATAGATAGATAGATAGATAGGCGGGTAGATAGAGAGACAGATAGACAGAAAAAATGTTAGATTGGTGGATAGATAGATAGACAGATAGATAGGGCCCATTTGGAGGCCTTAAGCTCCACAGCTCCACGCAGACATGCATCCGACTGCGAGGTTGGTCGTTGCTGTGCTACTTGGCTGTTGTCTACGCCTTTGGGGAGATGGGATTCCTGGGTGGCGCAGTGCAGGGTTTCTACCGATTCCGGGCCAGCCGAGGAACATTTGGACCATTATGATCCTCGTCGTTGGTGCAGAAAGGTGTGCGACCAAGCCTTGCAACCCATGGGGTATTTGGACGCCTGATCCCCTGACAGACTGGATATCGAGGTACCAGGTCTACGATTTGGGAGCCCTGCTGGGGAAACTTCCTGGTCATCTGGGCCCAGGCATGCAGCGCCTGGGACGACTACATTTAGGCTTCAAAGTATTAGAGTTCTTAGAGTAGATAAGATTATATATGACAGGGAGTGTTGGGAAGGTGCGTTTCATGGAGGTTCAGGGTTCGACGAGCGCCCAAGGTACCTATCGCGGGTCATACCATCTTTGCCTTACCCGAAGCGACAAATCTCGCAGTTGTGAGTCAGCATTTTCCGCTGCAGAAGACACGGTGAAAGACACTCTTTTCTCACATGGCATTCGTCACTTCCTCTGAATCTGAAGTCAAATTGAGCACGATCTAAGCGAGTTGAATCAAGCTCCACGAAGCCATCATTGGCGGGCTTTAAAGTTTACTTTAAACCTTATGGAGATGTCCATTTCCGCCACTGAAATGAAAGATACATCGAGTCTTTGTTTCTTCAAGTCGCTCTTGGGGATCAGTTTCGTCTTATCCATCCTGGCCCGATCCACAGGGACTGTATCAACTCGAAGCCGGAGCCTGCTCTGCCGAGCTCAGGATCTTCACGAATCTCATGGTGTGGGTCGTCCTTTTTGGCTCGCTCGTCAGCTACATCATCAGCATCTGCGACTCTGCGCAACCCTTCATTGCGGGGACCTTCCTGGAGAAGCGCCCCTCGCTCGGACTAGGATGTTCGGGCGGCAAGGTTCCATAAGAAGTAGGAGAGCTTTAGGGAAGAAGGTTTGGCTTTGGGGTTTCAGGGCCTGGAGCTCTCGATTGCAGCAGCCCTGATCGCAGAAGTAGTGCTGGGATTAGGCTTTCGGGTGTAGGATTTAGGGATCTAGGGTTTTGGGTTTTGGGTTCCGCTGGGCTTTCAACAACGCCCAAAAAAGGCAGCTGAAAATTATTGAGTCGTAAAGGGATGCCAGTGCCCACAAAATCTGAAAGCCCTTTTATCAATTGCTCCCAAAAGAAATTGAACCCTGAAGCCCTAAAGCCCTACAAAACCCTGGAAGCCCGCACCCTAAAGCCCTGAACCATAAAACCTAAGACTCTGAAGAAGCCCCAAAGCCCCTCAACCCAGGAAGCCCAACCCCCCCCCCCCCAGAGCAGATTACTCTGCTTCCTTGTTCTTGTTGCTGTTATTGTAGGATGGGCCTTGGCCGGCTTGGCTTCGATCTTGGTTCTGGCGCTTTGCTTCCTGGATCAGAAGTATCTGTCCTTTTCGCTGCTCGGCAGAACCCTTGGGGTTCAGGGTTTTGCTCAGGATCAAGGGCATTGGCCTTATAAGGTCTTGTTTTGGGTTTAGGGTTTCCGCTGATGCTTGTGTCAGGGGTGTAAAAGACGATGTAGGGGTTCAGGATGTAGGGATCCGGCGCAACTCTTCGTTTGTTTGGTCGAGGCTTTGTGGGTGCATCTTGACAGTCACGCGAACCCTAAAACCTGCAAGCCCCCAAACAAGCTAGATTTGTAAAACCCTGAAGCCTCTACAACCCCTTCGAGCCCTAAACCCCAAACCTTTACAACCCCTTCAAAGCCTAAACCCTAAACCCTCAGCTCAACCAGTCATGCTCTTGGTTGCTACGGCCTTGGCCAAGGTCTGCCGCGGCGATCCTTGTCAACATGCTACTTGGCTGAGGATCTTAGGGCTTTAGAGATTAGAGTTCACGGTTCTCCGGAGTGTTGCGGGCTAGAGTCGGCTAGAACTTCACAATTAATCATGGCACTTTGGTCCAGCAGTTCGCGGTTTACGTTCTTGGGGTGCGACTACTTATTGCAGGAATTCAGGGTTAGGACGTGCGAGTGAAAAGCTACCATGCCATAGGGGCTTTAATACTTTCAGACACTATTTAGGGGGCTCCTTATGATACTTGCAGTATTACATACGCCTAAACCCTATTCCAATTATCAAGGCCCCGAAACTATCCATCCGAGGTATTTGTTGGGATTGGTTTGCTCCGAGTACGGGAAGCGTGCCGCTCATGGTGAGCTGGCGGCCGGCGTTTGTGCCTTTGGATTTGCAAAGGCGCCTTCAACAAAAACGTGCACTCGAAGACTCTGTCGGTCGCATGGTTGCCTTGGAACGGCCCAGAACACTGAATCGACCCTGCCTTGCTACAAGCTACCCTAAACCCGACCAAATATGTTGAGATTCTTGGGCATGTGTAGCGGCAGGGATCCGTGACGATGGTGAGCACGATGATGCAGAGCGTCATCATCCAGCACCTAGAGCTGCAATTCCCAAGCACTGGCTCTGAGAATGCCTTGACTAGAACTCCCATTACCCATACTGGTGGTTCGTGCCCCTTAATTAAACCCGTTCGAAGAATCCCTATAAAGCCAGCTGCCTAGGTTCGTCCTAGCCAGGCGGGAGGCAAAAAATGCTTTGGCTTGGCGTGTTTATACCTGCATGCCCATGGTATAGCAATGGGGGAATACTTCTTCCCTCCAGCGGGGCAGCACCGAACCTGCAAGGATGTGCGTGCTGCCGATGTACAAGGAGCTGGAGAACAGATCGCCGAGGAGGTTTGGAAGGCCAAGCTCGAATCCGAACAAAAAAGGACAATCCTTAGGCCATGAACCCTTGAAGACGTTCACTTGCAACGCACAAGCTGCATCTAAATGGGCAATCCGCACCGGCCTTGCACCGGAGTTCAAAAAGCTTGCCTTTGCGAAAGGCTGCTGACTGTTGCTTTCTCCGTGCTGGCATTGATCTTTGTCATTCTGGCCATGGCGGGGTACTATACCTTTGGACCATCGGCATCTGGGCCGTGGTGCTAACATTCATTTTGCGTCTGAGATGAACTGTTCAGGCCTTCAGCATCTTCGCAACAGTCATAAAATCGCCCATTCCTTGTCCAAGTCTTCTGGAGTGCCTAGGTCTTCAGTCCCACCGTCTAGCGAGATGTAGTGCTCTGAGCTGCCATCGAGCGAAGGTGGAGTCGAACCTCCTGTCCTCCCTGCCACGGACCACCGCCAACAACGTGCCGGGCCTCAGTGCGACAAGAAGATATAGTTTAATGAAGAATCGATACTTGTTGCAGCAGCTTACAGGGCTGTTGGCACTACGTTGGTTTAATCTTAGGTTCAATGTTGCACCGGGTTTGGTGTCCCTCCGAGACAGCATGTCCCGGCGCCCTGTCGCACGGCTCCGCCGCCGGCCCCTGCCCCGGCAGTAGACTTGTGCAGTATAGCAGCAGCAGCAGCAGCAGTAGTAGCAGTAGTAGTAGTAGTAGTAGCAGTAGTAGTAGTAGTAGTAGTAGTAGTACTAGTACTAGTAGTGATAGTAGTGGTAGTGGTAGTGGTAGTGGTAGTGGTAGTGGTAG
>CAJNJA010003482.1:0-12004 GCA_905231915.1 Symbiodinium necroappetens | reverse complement strand
GCGGTCATGTTCGTGATTTGTGCCATTTGCATGAAGCTCATGTGCTGAGATATGCCTACGGCACGCAACCACGATCCGGCCGTGACAGGCAATACACAAAGGCCCTCGATGTGAGACTATGTCGACGTGCTGCGGGACGTTCGTGTTGTGGTCATGATCTTCCAATATTCTGCGTGTTTTAGCACAGAGCTCGCAAAGAACAAGCATTTTGTTAAGCATTTTCGGACATACTTCCAGATGGATGCATGCCAGCGCCCTGGCGGGTGCTTTCGGCTTGATGCCCCTTTGGCGTACGACGAGGCTCAGGTCACCTCGGTGAGGAAGCGTGCCAGAAGTTTGCGCAACATCGGCTTCATTGTGGCTACGGGCGGGGCAATGTCTGCGTTTGTGAGGCAATCGACCAAGAGACCCAGGGTCATTACTTGCTCTGTCTGTGGTTAGCGTGGGCACTTCTGGCATCAGATGCTACGATGCGTCGATCGGCATTGCTTCAAGAGGACGTGATGGCGCGACGATTCGGTTGGAGCTCCTATGCCTTGCCCGTCCTGTCTAGTCACCTTAAAGGGGCTACTTCAGTGAAGGTGTTTTCTTCTGCCTGTTCGCCGTTGCGCCAGTCAGCAACAAACGACTTCATGATGAACCCTTGCGCAAGATCCTTTGGAGGCATTAGCAGTGATATCGGCTTCCCCGGCCGCTTTTGGGCTCAGTTCCTGGCACTCTTCTTCGAAGCTTTCGTCCCGTTCAGCTTCGGAAAGGTGGACATTTCGCAGCCTTGGCAGGCGTTGGCAGTCATGGCAGTCTTGGTTTGCTTCTCGCTCTTTGTGCAGATGGCAGCGGGCACTTCCTTTGGCATAGTGCCCTTTATGAGCCGGTTGCAGCTCGCAGTGGTGTTCGCGCTTGTGGGTGTAGCACGTTCGCTGAGTGTGGTCACGGCGACGGCGGATGCTGACTCAACCAATGTGGAAGCCGGCCTGAGGTCAGCCATTGCCGGCTTCGGCATGCTGGTTGGCATCTGTTGGGAAAAAGCCTTCGAGACAGCTTTCGAAACAGTGGCCGAGGACACTGTGATGGCTTCCACAACGACCTACGGACGGATAGTAAGATGACCGTCGAGGCACGTGACACAAAATGAGTCGTGAGCCAGGGTTACCTGAGGGGGCACCTAATGTACATGGGCACAGTGCTATGGCTGTGTGGGATTTGCCCTGTTGTTTGCCTCTACCTATCCCTTGAGGAGTAGGCTCAGGGCAGTGTAGTGGCGCAGTGACGTTTGAATCTTTGCTGCGTGCAGTCTTGCTCGTGGTTCGCCTCATCTGACTCCGTGAGGAATATGCTTGAGCGATGCGTCTGTAGTTGCGTTGTTTCATGCTGGCTGGGTCGGCTAGGTTTTCGATTTTGCGCATGTGCTCGGGGATGGCTTTTCTGCCGTTGGCGCCAGCTAAATCCTCGCGCATGTGATTCCCAGCCTTAGCGCATACTGGTACTTGTCCAGATTTCTGCGCAAGGATATCTTAATTAGGTGCATGCCACATGGGCTGCGCCTGCACTATGGACTCAGTGCCCCAAATGAGCGAAACGTATGTATGTATGTACATATGCATGTATGTATGTCTGTCTGTCTGTCTGTCTGTCTGTCTGTCTGTCTGACTGTCTGTCTGTCTGTCTGTCTGTCTGTCTGTCTGTCTGTCTGTACGTATGTATGTATGCTTGTTTGTTTGTATCTATGCGTGTAAGTATGTATGTATGTATGTATGTATGCATGCACACATCTACCTGGCTCCACGTAGAGCAGGAACTGCACGAACATCTTCGGTCAGAGATCACCAGTTCAGTTCACCACACTGGAAACACTTCCATCTCAAGCACGAGCATCAAGCACGCCTCCCCAAAATCCAGACCGGAAATCCTAAATCTAAACAGTCTCTAAAGATCCCATACACGGCTTTAGAGATTCGCCCCCACCCTGGTGCTGGGCCCCACCTTCCTGGGCCGCCCGGACCTCCAAACCTTTCGCAGCAGACACGGGGCGAAAGCGCGCGGGACGACGCGGGACGACGCGGGCTGGGGCTCTTCTCTCGGCTTAGAAGCCGCTACAGACAGAGGGCGAGGGCCTAGGAATGCATATGAGCTAAAAGTGAGTCCATTCTGTAGCGGACAGACCCGTGTCTTCCGGCTTTCGATCTCAGAGTCGCCGCGGACAACGGCTGCTTTGCAGATTTGGGGGGGTTTCTATCGAAGGATCTCGGGGTTGATGACGCAGGGCGGCCAAGCTTCAGGTTCAAGGCGTGAGAACCCAGACAGTCGCGATACAGTCAACATGCAACAACTTTTTCGCCTGAGTTCCCGTGCCAGAAACCTCCAAGCAAGCATGCCAACCTGACCTGACCCCAACATCTGTGGCCCTGGCGCGGAGCGGGCTGTGGGCGCATCGACACCTGGCGTCGCGCTCTTCAACCGCGAGCCGCTTCCCCATTGCGCTTCCTCGAACTTCCAGGTCTGAAGCACTTCCTTCCGCAAGCACAACCGTGCCTCGCGACACTGGCGCCGCCGGGTGGACGCCGGGAGCCACGAATGCACTGACAAGATGAAAGCTTGCGAGAAGATACATTCCAGCTTCAGGGGCATTTGTTACACATGACGACGAGAGGACCTTGACTGCATCGACTTCCCGCAATGCGTGAGGCATGTGTGCCATCCACAATCCACGGGCCGCTCACGGCTATGCCCAGATCGAGATCGGCAGAGCCTTTGCAAGCCATGCAAACCCTCCGAAAGCCAGTACCCTGAAAGCCCCAAATCCTAAATCCTAAACCCTCCCTAAAGCCTAAACTATACATCCAATCTTAAACTCCTGAACCCCGTCTTGTGCATCTGTGCCTCGAGGCCCAATAGCAAGCCAGTGCCAAGGCCAGGGATCGCCAAAGGCGGACCTTTCATCTTTTCGGGTGCACGGTCTTTCCGCTTCGGGTGTAAAACGGAACTTAAACTTTGACTATGCAACCAGAAGCACGGCTTCTGCAAATCATCGCCTGAAGGAGCACATGTCATGCACAGTGTAAGACCTGACAAGGTGGGGGGGGAGCTGCTTGCAGGGATGAGGGAACAGCCTGATTGTTCGAGCAAGCCATTCAGACTTCGGACTCCTGACTATGCAGCCCACGATCCTACCCCTCATCGGTCTTTACAAGTTTCTTGTTTCAACTCCACGCCCCATGTTTGCTCAATGTTGCTCGCATACAAGCAAGAGATCCACAAAGCTCCAAATGTCTTCAAATGCTTTGAGATACAGTAGCCGTCGAAACCATCCCCACATCCGGGTGCCTGCTGGCGACCTACTCGCGCAGCCATGGCTCCGCAGCAAGGCACTCGG
This sequence comes from Symbiodinium necroappetens, assembly GCA_905231915.1. NCBI lineage: Eukaryota > Dinophyceae > Suessiales > Symbiodiniaceae > Symbiodinium > Symbiodinium necroappetens. The sequence continues at coordinate 8,634 of CAJNJA010003482.1, read as the reverse complement.
CTTTCAACGAGGAAGCCGAAACGAACACTCCTACCATCATGTGCAGCTGGTCCAAGATGTACCCGCGAGGATATGCGGATGATAAATGCTCTGGGAATCCAAAACGCCTGCAACATGTCTGGTTGTCGTGCATCTGCTCGAACATGCCCTAGAAGACTTGAAACAGCGCGGCACGTGGGCAAATTGACATGTTGCATTTGCTGCTACACACCTGTCCGACCTTCCTGCCAGCAGATCAAGATGTGCTAGTGGTAAACCCGCCTGATAGCTGTTGGCTATGAGCGCACCGTATCAATACAGATATTCGACGTCTTCGCAAAAAAAAACTTCGGTTGCATGTCAGTGGCAACCTCTTGCCATCATGAGCTAATCATGAGCGAGGCATCCCACGAACTCAGTCTTTTCCCCTGCCATTTCGCAATGTCGTGTGCCGGACACGAGCCAAGTTGTTGAAAAAGAACAACTGCCTCGAAGTCCCAAGCCTCCTTCTCACACCTTTTTCCCTAGCGAAGAGCCGAGCATCCCGACTCCACCAGGCCGCCACTGCGGGCAGCATACCTCGGCAGCGCGCAAGGCTGCAGGAGCTGAGCTGCTATCTTCAATCTCATGCAGGAGGAATCTTGCGACAAAAACTTCCAGGCTGCATCTGCGTAAAGATCAGCCCACCAGTTTTTACAGCTCCGAAATTGGGTCTGCTTCGCTCTGGGTTGTTTCATTCAGATGTTCCCGATCGTCTGACAACTCCTGAAACTGGCACTTTGCAGCCACACTGTCACCATAATACAATAAAGTGTTTCCTTAACAGCCAAGGCTCAGCTGGAGCTGCGGACTCAACAGCGCCCAGTCAAAGGGCCTCCAGATCGGGCGCGCCACACTGACATGCACGTGCGATGAGTGCATGGATTACGCCGGCAAGTGAAAGCCACATCGATCTTGCCACAAACATTTTCAAGAATTGGCCCTTGCTTCGGATCCCCTTCAAAGCCCAAAGGGAGAATCTGCTTGGGTGTGTGAAACATGAATCATAAACAACATTTGTTCGTCTTGATCACCAGACGCTGCTGTAAACCCACACATCAGACCCGTTCACACCCGGTCAAGATATATATAGATAGATAGATAGATAGATAGATAGATAGATAGATAGATAGATAGATAGATAGATAGATAGATATAGATACATATATATATATACATGTATACAGATATAGATATAGATATAGATATAGATACAGATATGGATATAGATATAGATATAGATATAGAGAAAGTTTACAGATATAGATACAGATATAGATATAGATATCGATAAAGACTTCGGCAGCGAAATAGATATAGATATAGATAGCTAGCTAGCTAGATAGATAGATAGATAGGTAGGTAGGTTCAGGTAGATTATTGACTGAAAGGAACGCTGTACTGGGAGCTTCAAACGCCAGGCCGAAGGAACGGTGTGCGACATTCAATACTGGCCTGGCTAACATGCTTGAAGCTTGCATGACATCTATCAGCATCGTCAAAGATACGCTCGACTCTGTGAGGTTATAAGGCTTCACGAGAAGTTTAAGTTCGTTGTGGTTGCCACTGACAACTGCGCGGATCTCGCGGTGGATCGGTTAGCATATACAATACGTTTACATGCATAAACACGTTGGTAAGACAAATGTATACGTTTCATATGTACATGTCTGTACGTGTGCAAGCATGTGTATCTATATATGCTAGTCCCCCCCCTTCCTGTACCCATGTTTCGTGCCTGAATCATGTAGGATCGTCGTCGCGTCCCTGCAGACCATTGAAATATTCACTATTCTTGGTCATATGTAAAGTGAATTTGAATACTAAGTATGCTTTTCTATGCCAGTACCACGAGTCTTACTATTACATTACATTTACCAACGGCATTGTTGCCAATACCCGTGTCTTTATTACTGCGGTTATACTCACGGTTCTGGTTGCTACAGTATTTCCAATCCAGTTTTTCACTCTGTACCTCCCCTTGTCTTACTATGTCTGAGTACAAACTTTCCTGGGTACAGTACTCCTGCGATTCACTCAGGGTAAGCTGCTACTATCAGTATTTTACACTAGCCGATCTTATGCAGCAAATGTGTTAATTTTTGAGTCCTACGTTTGTCCACATGCTGATAACGCATTTACCTGCCAGCCAATCGTTTCTGAAATGACTAGTTTGGGGGGCCTGCTCCTCTGAGCTCCGCACAAACATATAGAATTTGACAGCATGAACTACAATTCACCTCTGCGAACGCTCCGGTTTCGGAGGTCTGGTCCGACTCGCCGACGACTAGGAACAACCAACCAGGAGAGATCTACAGCTGGAAGGCCAAGCAGGACAACAATCCAGATCCTCAAGCCTGAATCTCCGCAACTCTCTGCTATCGCTAGGCACTCATTTAAACAAACCAATGCATTGCCCATGCATTCAAACTCGCCAAGACGTCTCGGCTTCGAGAGATCCGACACTTCTAAACTACCTCTAGACCTCAGCCGGTTGGATGCGCTCAAGGTCGATGCACAGGTGCGAAGTGTGGCCGCAAAGCGGAGGCTTGTGTCCCAAGGCAGTTTTTCATGACCAAGTCAGGGCTTTTGGTAAATATCCTCGCCGTTACCGAACTCACAGCCCCGTCTGGTTGACCTATGTTGCCGTTACACGCCCTGGCGACCTGCACCGGCCATGGCTCCGAAGCGGCTCAGCCGAGCCAGCCGAGCTCGGCTTGCCACGAGGCCCAAAACTCTGTGCAGCTGGTCTAAAGCATGCAGCAATATGTGGATGGAATCCAGAACTTACAGTCTCTTCGGCACTGGCGGAAATTGACACCTTGAGCATGTGCTTTGCTAGCCCCCAATCTTTCCTGCCGGGGCATCGAGCCGGGATGCACCATGGCTTTGCGAAAGTCATTTTCGGGACGATTGCTCTTTGCAATCTCTAGCAAATGGATTCGACGAAAGCGTAACTATGACTTAAACAAGGCTGCAGCAGGGTTTTCTGGGTGTACTGCCGATCTTTTTGGAAAATAGCTCGCTCGGTGTAGGTGCTACACCAACTACACCCCAACTCTGCCTACAAGTGTGTTTGGAACACTGTAACGAAGGATCAGACACCATGACCTCAGCCTGCACAGGACACCCATCCCAAGCAGCCGGAACGAACCTTTTCGAGGTGCTCCGGCCGTGGCTCTGGCATTTCTAAGCTCTTATGTGTCAACCCTACGAAGGACAGCAGTCCTTACAAAGCCCTTGTCATTGAGTTCATTCATATCAGTTTCATCTACTCTGTACGATGCACATACTCTCATGTCCATTACGGGGGTCATCAAGCACTCGTCCCATCCAGTCATTTTCAATCCTTCTTGTCCTGCTTTGATGCGCCGTGACTGCTCGGAGGACTCATTCGAGAGACCAGCCTTGTACAGAGAGAAACGCAGACACGTGCCGTGAGCACAATTGCCGCGAGAATCATGAGCGCCGCCAGGCTGAGCTGAGGAATGAAGCCCAGCTGCAGCCTCCAGAAGACCACAGCGTGAGATGCAACAGACCGGGAACAGACATACCCTGACATGCAGCGGCGCTTAGCCGATTCCGCTGCCTTGTCTCGGGCCCAGATCCGTGAACACTGCAGAGCAGCTCCTGGCAGTGCTGCCCCCAACTGCTCCGTGCAAAAGAAGTACCGGGAACTCCACAACCCCAAAGCACAGAACCTCCCCCTCACTTAGCCAGGGCTCCAGCATCTGCTCCAGAACCGCGCCTTCCTCGACTCGAAGCCACCTGAACGCACCGAGAAACTACTCCCTTCCCAAAGCGGGCTCCGGGTTTCCTTCTGAGCCATGGGGCGGGATGAGAGCAGCGTTGGCTGGCGATGTCCGGGCGAAGGTGGCAAAGGGATCGTCGGACGCGTTGCTCTCGGTATCGAGATGGAGCAGCAAGGTGGATCGCATGGTGCCATCGCAGGGCTCCCTGCGCTCGCAGGAAGGCAGCTCCACGGCCCAGGATTCCCAGCTGAGCACGAAAGAACGCACAGCACTCGGTCGTTTCTTGGTTTTGTTTACTTCCGGCCGGTCCTGAAGAGGTGCGGGCGACTTGCGGCCAGCAGGGCCACGAGATCCCAGGGGATGAAGCCGCTTTGCAGCCCAGAGCTTGTGGGCCGTCCCGGCAGCGTCTGAGCCTTCACCCGGCGATTAACCAACTTGGGCATGACCCAGGTCTGCAGCCACATCTTGGGCAAGATCCGATGAGCCACAGCCCGTGGCGGACACTCCTCAAGACCTCCAGGGGATCACAACAGCGAAACTGCCCCTCGACATCCACCTCAGGCTCGGACTACCTGACAAATCGCAATTTCCGGCATGGACTCTGTCCGAGTCACGCCGCAACCATGCCGGGGTCACGGCCACCTGTGCGCAAGTCTGGATGGGGACCTGATGTTGTCAGGAATGGTTCATCAGCTCACCCTCTGCAGACGAGGCATGTCTGCGAAGGCATGTAAGCCTAATTTGTGGAAATCGAGGCGAAGACTGTCAGACAGGCAAAGGGCCACCGCTGTGCATTCTCTTTGTCTGTTTTTGGTCGGCGCGTTCTTCGCGAGTCTCGCTGAAACTCTCTCAACCACGCTCTCTCTCTCTCTCCCTCTCTCTCTCTCCCCTCTCGTCAGCTGGCTGTCTGTCTGCCGCTCCGTCTTGGTTCGAGAGGCTTCGAAGCATCGAAGTTCACTACTTTCGGTCGGCATGCCAGAGTTGGAACACAATCCTGGGCTTCAAACACAATCAGCTCGGAGGTACATGAAAACGGTATGGACCCATGCGGATAGCTACATGTCTTGGTATACTCGCATATATGCATAATTCTGTGTTTGTATCTGTGAAAATGTGCTAGCATGTGTATCATGCACGCATCCATGGACAGATCGATGTATGTAGCTGTATGCATGTATTTCTATGTGCCTCTCTATGTGTGTATGTATGCATGCATGCATGCATGCATGCATGCATGCATGCATGCATGCATGCATGCATGCATGTATGTATGTATGTATGCATGTATGCTATTGTATATATTATATGTATGCATATGTGCATGCATGTATGTAGTTACGCATACATGAGCGTATGTCTGCATGTCTGTATGTCTGTATTCATGTCGTAGTTTTCTTGTTGTTGCGAGAAGGGAGCCAGGATGCAAATCGTTGATTTTTGCCCTCGACCTCGCTATGCCGCCTCAATCGATATGTTGTATCCGGGCTGCATTCCTCGCAAATGTTGTCGTTTTTCAGATCTCGACATTACGGTGACGTCTCACGAATGCCAACCAAAATAGGGACGGGATGGCTTGGGTTTCAAATCTCGTGACTCCTGTGTACCAGAAGGGAAGGACACTCAAGGCGAGACCCACAGGGAGAGGAAGGATTGAAGCCAAAGACACCCATACCGACTTGCCAAAGGCGAAAGCGACACGGGGTCTATGACCCTTGCAGGGAAGGGCCGGGGAGCACGTGACACTACATACATGCATACATGCATACATGCATGCACACATACATACATACGCACATCCTCTTCTATCTATCTATCTATCTATCTATATGTATATGTGTGTGTGTGTTTGTATACACGTGTGTGTATATACAAATATATCTAGATGTATATGTGAACGTGTATATAGTATATGTGTATTTGATATATATATATATATATATATATATGTATGTATGTATGTATATACATATGTATATATATATATATCATGTAGATATATATGTATATATATGTATATATACATATATATATATACATACATACATACATATTTATATATACATATATATATATATGTATATATATATATACATATATATATATACACACATTTATATACACATATGCATACATATGTGGGTGTGTATCATGCATCTACTGGCTGACGACTACGACAAATAGGTTTGTCGCAAGGTTGTCTGTGAAGCAAGATTAGATCCAGCAAGACTGCACGATGTAGCAAGTGTTGTCACAATCGTGCGGGCGAACATGTCCCAAATTAGTCGGGCAAGGACAGGCAAAATCAAATTCTGCCTTGCAGATGAAATTTGTCAACTTGAGCTGACCATTGAAGGGCCTTTGAAGCTGGTGCCATGCGCAATCTTTCGCTCATGTTCGGAAGCTCTTCGCACATTCCTAGCTCCAGCTGACAGATTCGAGGAGAGCAACTTTAGAAAAAACGCGGAGAGAGGGCAACCCCCAAGGCAGGAGTCTGGGCGGGCCACCAGCATCGTCGGCAAGCTCGAAGCCAGGATGACACGAGCAGCTTCCCGGTCTGTCATGAAGTTCAGATCCAGTCCTGCCGACAACAGCGCCCAGGAGATCACGGGAAACAAAATCGAGAAGAGAGGAAAAGCCAGAGACACCGAGACAGAGAGAGAAAGAAAGGCAGAGATACCTCCGTGCTGTTGCACCAACCGTGACTCCGAGTTCGAGAGAAAAAAGCAGACTGGGCCCCGGACTGCTTTGTGTGAGCTCGCCGCCCATGAGCACCGCCATCTCGAGGCGTTCCGCGAGCCAGGGGGCACGACGCAGGGCACGCGCCAGGTTACTTGGAGGGCCGAGGCACAAGACCTCCGCATGAGTCTGTCTTCCCACCGTCATCAATCATCTCACAAGCCACTAATCGTCGAGCAAGAAAGACGTAAAGCAATTTTGGGTCAGCTTGACTGCGAACAGCTCTCCAGAAGCTGGAAAATTCTTCAATTAATACTTACATGCTTCCGGACCAAAGTGCAGTGTTCACTTCTAAGTACTTTCATCCCAAGATTTCTGTCGACCAGCACCAACAAACAAATCAGCCCATGTCCTTGCTTCTTGTGGTTGACTCATCCATGTGTACCGAGTCTGTCATCATCCGACGAAAATGTGCCTAAAGTATACCAATGTCCTTATGCTTGAGTCTGTCTGGCCATGCGTTTTCCCGGCCCCCGTCCCATGAACCCACCGTGAGGCTGCGAGCTGGCAAGGCCGCAGCGGCGCGGATGATGGCCTCGGCAGCATCGCTGGACTCCTCCTGGTGTGGAAGACGTCGCCGGACTCTGGAATCCACTGAGAATGAAGCCGCCAACTGCGCATCAAGACACTAGCGATGAGACAGAAGCTCCTCGTCGATGCAGCGTGCCAACAGACGTAAGGAGGTCCATGCCGGCTGCATGGTGTTCCAACCTTCCGCTGGAGCAACCAGTCGGACAAAAGGAGACAACTGGCACCGTGTATCGCGACAACCCAAAGTTGGCTTCATCCCGAATCCCGCGCCATCTTTACTCCGTAGCATCCAACAGTTTCGTACAGCTTCTGCGCACACACACATACACACGCAGCACGTAGTCTCTGTAGCAACTCGTACGGGACACCTGCAACCTTCCCACCCAGACCCCCGAGGCGAGACATGCAAATGCCGTACTTCAACATCCGAAGAACTGCAACTACATGCGCTTTTCCGCCTGCACCTTTCGAAAGATTCCAGTGGAACTGTGCCACGGACTGCAGCGTCTTCGCGTTTTCCCAGGTGTGCAGCAGCGGCGCATTGCCTCGGCCCCAGAAAAAGCAGACAGCTCTGTGGCTCCTCTTCCCTTGAGGCCCTCTTCTGCGGCTGGTAGTGCAACAACGGTTTTGCTCTCGACTGCAGCAAGTGCGCACATCACTCGAATATCCTACTGTCTCAGCTGCTACCCTGCTTCGAAGATTGCATAGCTGGCTGGCCGTCGACAAAAAATGAGAAGCTAAGCCCTGGCAGGGTATATGGGTAGTGCATTCGCAGGATCGCCTGCACAGATGGACAGGCCTGCCACGGTCGCCTCCCCGGTGGCCTTGCGGGCAAGTGTGCTTCTAGCTTTTGACAGAAATATTCCCGGCTGAAAGCAATGAACCGGCACTCATCTCCAAAATCCATGCTTTCACAGTGTCACAGCTGCTAACGCCTGAAAGTCGTAGCGCCGAGGCACTTCACTGCCCTTCACTGAAATTTAACTGAAGCCTCAAGGCCCTGCGCTGCCAAGATGGCGAGATCATCATCGCAGTCGAGGCCTTTCTTCGCAGACTGAGTACTGCGGATGGTATGTACAATGACTACTGCTGCGAGCTCAAGTTCAATTACATTCATCGGTGTGTGTGTGTGTGGGACTGCATGAAAGCCCCCGCAATGAAATCCGGATACCACAGTACCTGTCCACACAAGGCCGGAAGGATCTGCATCGATCCACAGCTGTCGTCTGGATCGTGACTGGTCCATGCTGCGATGGCGACGACTATTATACCAAAGTCCGCATCGTATCGTCGTTGTCGAACAACAACAACAACAACCACAACAACAACAACTACTACCACTACTACTACTACTACTACTACTACTACTACTAGTACTAGCCACCCCCCCTCCAACCACCTGGCGCCTCAATCCACCACCATCATCGATCATCATCCATCATCATCCTTCATCATGCATCATCATCATCATCATCATCACCATCATCAACCATCATCACATAAGAGGGTCCGCCATCACGAAAGTACTGTAAATACCGAGTAAAACGGCTCTAGTGGAGATATTGTTCGGGGTGTCTGTGTGCCAATGTCGTCATCA
>CAJNJA010003471.1:0-18143 GCA_905231915.1 Symbiodinium necroappetens | reverse complement strand
ACCACCAACACGACCACCACCACCACCACCACCACGACGACGACGACGATTACGACTGCGCAAACTGGCGCATCCTCCAGTCGTTAAAGGACGGGCCAAGGATTTAGAGTGGTGGGGTTTCGGGTCGGCTTAGGGTTAGGATCTAGATCGTGTGGGGTTCGCAGGTTTTATAATGAAGTACAGGGTTTGCACGTAGTACGTGCTAGGGTTGTGGCTTTCGGCATCGGTGTCTAGGGTCATGGTGTATGGTCAGGAGTCCATGGGCGGGGTTATTAATTATGCAATGCTAACAAACCTGGGAACCCTAAGTTTTAAACGAACCCAATGGTCTCGACTCATGGCCATAACCATACCCATGGTAGCAGCCGTTGTCGTGGTTGTCGTCGTTATCGTACTAGTGTACTCTAATATGATATCCTAGGGCTCCTTACATAGTCGTCTTCGTAGCATCAGTAGCAGCAGGTGAAGGACCTCTGCAGCAGCAGCAGTAGCAGCAGTAGGGTTTAGGGTTTAGTGATTATAATTATAGTAGAATCCCCTCAAGGCAAATCCGCCAACACCCTAAGCTGCAATCCTCAAGTGTGTGGGTCATAGTGAGCAACCCAAGCGATATCATATAAACCCTATAGGTGCTTTATGCGGGTCTGAAGCCTCAAGGGTTTCCAGCACCTAAGACCCCCAAAGGTCCATCTCAGATCCCAGCAGGAATGGACTGTAAATAGTCTTGGCATATAGTACAATTCCCATTGTATCGGTTGCTTTATGGGTCCCCAACTGTCCAACTGTGCAGGAGGCAACACTTGGAGCAGGCTAAAAATTGAAGCTACGCTAGATCTTACTAGTTTATTTTATTGACTTCCGGGCTAAAGGGTTGCTATCGGCTTTTTATATCATATGGGATCCTATTATTGTCCCCAACACGTGCTGTTGGCCAAGCCGGGAAGAGTGGCTAACCCAGACACCCTACAAGGAGTGATGAACCCTAAAAGGATCGGGGTGGGCTTAGGGTGGGGGGGGCCCAACACATCATGTCCACTGAGAGTGGCAAACTTGGGATCTCGGTTGCCCTTGGATCCTTGGCTTCTCTTGGATCTTGGCCGTGGATAGTGCTCGGCAAGTCATCCTCACCCTTCTCAGTCGACTCGGCAAAGGAGTACACGTGACTGCCAAACCGGTTGTGGCAGCGACTGTGAAAGCGACTGCGAAAGGTGTCGCGAAGCCGACAGGGTATTGACAGTGTCGACCCACAGTCTCTAGGGTCCCATCCACTCACCCCAGCCCTGGGTGGTGTTCGCAACTTTCCATGTTGCCAGAGCTACATCAGATTATACTATAGATCGTTCTTTATACTAGCCCCGAACAACCTCAAAAAAAAAACACTTACCCCAAACTTGCCTATCCTCGCGCAGGCAAACCCGACGACCCCAAAGATTGAACCGCATCTCCAAATCTCGGCCTTATTCTAGGTGAGCAATTCAATATATTACAAGAAGTTGTAAGTGTATGGATCGACTATCATGAATCAGCCTCTTTTCGGACTTGGCTACAGCTCCTGCTGCTGCTCCTGCTGTGCCAACTGCTGCTGCTGCTGCTACTACCATGTACTACTATGAATAATACTAAATAACTACTCTATATATATATATATATAGATACTATATAACGACAACACGTGGGATTGTTGGGCCTGTGTCTGCACTTGCAAGTGTAAATTAATTTGGGAGTCCAGGCTAGGGTAAATAAAAACCGCTAAATTGTACAATGTCGAAACACCCAAACCATCGACCCCTAAACCCTTGAAGCCTAAACTCCCTAAACCCCTAAACCCTTGACCCATGTAGACCCTAAACCCAGAAGATCGGATTAAGGTTCGCATTGCCCTGATGGTCCCGGACCCATATTCCAACTCACCGGAAGTCCTGGTATTTATCCTGTGAATTCAACCAACTACCCCTACACTATAAAAACCGCCAAAGCCTACGACCCCAAAGCCCTAACCTCACCCTACCTTTTACATGTGCAGAAAAACCTCAAGACCCCAACGACTTGAACCGAAGTGCTAGTTGTAGGACAAGCCGTCGCTACCAAACATCAAACCCATCAACTGTAGAGGCCTTGGTAAGAAACTTTGGGGTGACTGAGGTTTATCATAGCTCATAGATGTAGGAGTCCTTTCGGTAAGGCTTTATAGTCCTCGTGATATAACACGCCAACCCTCAACCCTAAACCTGTGGGGTTAACAAAATTGATCTATATGTAGATTCTGACCACACACATAACCCTCCTGTCCAGCCTCTTCTGTAAGTCCACCATCCTGTGGGCCAGGGGGTATAGTCATTGCTTATAAATTAGTCAGAGCAGACAAAAGCCCCCGCCTCAAACCTTTGACACCCCACAGTCTCTAGTCACTATGGATTGGGGCTCATTGAGGGCTTTAGAATAAGTCCCATCCAAGGTATTTCGAAGCACATTCTACATGATGCACTATGGCTCTGCAAGCCCCAAGCCGACGATCATTTGGACAAATGCAAGAGCCTTTGCTGTTGGCTTTGTCTGAAGCTGAGTCGCTGATCATTTACATAGGCACAATCGACAATGCTGCCACAATTTCCCTTTCATTGCCTCGAGGATTCAGGGCCCCTCAGCCGTGAGAAGAGAGAGCTGTCAACTTCTTTGAAGACAGCACGTTCGGTGCTTACAGGGGTTCTATGTTAAGCTGATTGTGGCTGCCACTGTGATATCGAGGTCATTATACTGACAAAAATGGTGTCAAGCGGTTTACAGGATACAAGAAAGATCTCAGAGACAGTGGGTGGGATTCTCAGTTTCGCACTGCAATCCGTTGTACTAGTAAACTCTACAGTATGAGCCCAAGTCTTTCAAGGTCCTATACCAGGGCCTTCGGCAAGCAGATCCTGCAGCTGTGGCTGGAGGAATGTGCCGCATCCGCCTCTGGCCAGCCTCGGCTCTGTCTGCGGCAGAAGATCCACATTAGTGCAGCTAAGACCGATAAAGACTTATTTGTGGCATTGCCAGTTGGAGACACGTGGGCTGATGCTGAGATGGTGGAAGTTTGGATGTATCTGTACCAGAACAAGAAATTAATTATCCCAGCTGGTTGGCAAAGTGCTATGCAAGACTTCAACAAGGAGTTGCAGGATTCGGCTCCTTGTTTCGGATATACAGTATGCATAGGTAATATGCATCTTCAGTACTGGAGCCCAGCCCCGGATCGGCCTCAGGTGCTGTATGGACACCGACTACGAGATGAGTTGCTGACTGCACGGGAAGAGAGTTGAGAAGTGATTTCAAGGGGGCCTGGATGTGCCTCTTCCAGCTAGCTTTCGCGGAGGTTTTGCGGGTTTTCATGCCGAAACCTACTTTTCTGTTCAAAGCAAAAAAAACGAGCAGTTTTACCCGCAGAACGGGCGCAAATTCGGCGCAAACGGGCGCAAACCGGCGCAAACGGGCGCAAACCCGGAAAAGTGTACAATTGCTCGTTTGCAATCTTACCAAATCACACATAATGCTCCTAGACTGCTTGCTTCATTGGATCTGCTGGTTCCTGGAACTCAAAAGCCTTGGCTGCTGGAGGATGACTGTAACTCGTACCGTGACTTGCCGATCCTTAGACCTGGGCCTTGCGATGATTGCCAGCCAGCACCAAACCCGAGCTGCTACCGACCTGGATGCCGAGATCTCTGATCCCTAGCTGCCAATCGATCATAGCAAACCCCAGCCTGTAAATGAATCACCTCGAAAATCCACCTGCATCTCAGGATGCCACGCGCCAGCTGATGGAGCTGCAAGCAGAGCTGGCCTCATTCGATGGCACGGCTCCGGATCTGAAAGGACTGCTGTGTGTTAGGTATAGTAATATAGTACACATGATATGTATATTTATATTATATATATTAAAGTTAAAATATACTATATTATATTATATCCTATTATAGTATATTATAGTATATTATATTAAATAATATATATATATACATATATATATACATAATATATATATATATATATACAAACATATTTTATATTATATATATGTATAATATAAATATAACATAATATATATATATATCTATATATTACATGCATGCTCTACAGCACATGCACATACTATGTGTGCATGTACTGTACATATTAACTTCACAGGGCCACTGCATGTCGGTATTATCATTAGGATGTGCCACTCTATGTGACAACATGAATCGTGTAATATATATATATGTGTATATTATTTGTTTACATATTATATATATATAATATAATGGTGATGTGTGTTTAGAATATATATATAATATATATACTGTATATACTATAGTATTACCACATATAAATTCGATCCCTTTCATGCTATATTATATATGTTAACGACACACGCATTCACATGTAATGTAAATTTATACATGCACATCATGGATTGCTCTATGTCTGGGTTGTGATGTGTACGCAAATTGTAACGACGCATCATGTGCATGATATGTTATTCATGCATATATATATATAGATCGCATATTGAATATATATATATAATATATTATACACACATGCTCTATATATATATATACATGTATATGTATATATATATATATTGCATCCATGTATGCACACTGTTGAGTGCACTTCTTCTTCTTTTCGTTTACACACGTGTGCATTTGTGTGCCACCAGCACATATTACATATGAGAGAGAGAGCTATACATGCAATGGGTATTGGCATGCAGTGCCATGATTGTGTGTCGATAGGTAAAATCTACACAAACTACAAGACTTACCGCATGAATAGTATGTGCATGCTTATTCATGATATGTATGCTGGCCTTTAACATTAGCATCAGTAGGGTTCGTGTCTATAAAATGCCCATGGCTATGTGTATATATACGACCATATACACGTGCATTGCTCAGGGTATGGTATATTATATATATATATATATATGCACATATATACACACTGCATGTGCTATACACCTAGCATGCAACACTACATGTAACTATGCTACCATGGAGGATACAAAACTGCTGCCAAGGCATTCGAATTTGGGCCCCATTATGGATCTGTCATGACCTGGGACACATCCACTTGCAGGACACACATGCATGCATATTTAACATATAATAACCACAGATCCAAAGTACATATAATATAACATAATAAATATATATATATATATATATAGTCAGTAGTTCTAGAGACATGTAGACCAGCCTGACTTTGGCTGCACATGTGCATGCATGCTATAGATCGATATAGTATACTATATCCATGCAATATAACTATAACACTATGAGAAACTATAGGTAATCATTTTACTATATATATAATAAATAATCTAATCTGTCAATATCTCCCTCCCTCTCTCTCCCTCACTCCACCCAGCCTACACTTCCACTTGCACAAGTTTCGACTGATCGATGTCCATGTGCTTTCTATGCATACCTGGACTTGTGGTGCTAGTGTACGTGGCAATTAATCGGTCTTGCTGTGGAGAGGACTGGTGGTACACTCGGAGGCTGCTGCAGGTTGCTTCCTACCGGGGATGCCGGGTCAAGGTGTTGCTGGGCCAGCAAAGGTGGATCCAATGCTTCGCAGTGGGACCCTGGAATCCTTGGGCACCACTGCTGTTATGTCGCCTGTTCATGGCAAAAATGCTGAAGCTCCGCCAGCCTCCCCGGCCCATAGCTCCAAATCTTCCGCCTCCGCGTATTCGGATGGTTCCTACTGGAAGTTCCCAGTCTGCATTCTATCTAGCTTGTCATCAGTTTATAATAGTCGCACACGCAAGCTTTCTAATGCTGCATCTTCTGGTGCATGTCGAGGCTGAAGCGCTACTTTACGCCGAACAAGAAGGGGCAATTGAAATGCTCGGAGGCGGCTATGGCAATGTTCAAGGATCCCCAGGGCCGAACCTTGTTTTACAATTAAGTGGATCTTGTAGTCATATGAGAACTTGAGCATGGTAGGGTCAATCGATCATCAGGTGAAAAGCTCCGGGACTTGCTGAAGCAACATGGTGACTTCCGTGCTGTAGAGGTGGAAGTGCAGAAGCTGTCGATCCAAACATCCAAGAATGGAGTGGAGGGCGGGTGGGAGAATGAGATCTCCCTCAGCCAAAAGGGCTGGACCGAGCAACATAACTGTACTTTGGAATTCCACACCATGTAGGATCGTGCTTGGCAGTTTCCTGTTAGCCTGCAATCTAACTGATAGTTGTCTAAGGGGGATGATTGCCAATGCTCGGAGATGGGCATTGGCCAAGGGACTCGTTCGAACGAACGATGTGCACGGCTTGGAGGAGTATAAGATCCCGACCTTTGAGGGATTCTCCTTCAGCAATGAAGCGTCGCAGCAGAGCAAGGTGAAGGGAACCTTCGAAGCAGAGGACACTCATACTGATCGAGGTTTGCAGGTTTGCTTAAGCTACAGTCTGTTCATGATGTTGAATTCGAGAAACCCTAGGTTGGATTTTAGCCTCTAACACTGTAACGTACAGATTAGCACAGGTGCTAGCTTATTTCAAACTGAGCAGTATCATTCGCTCACTGCAAGCTTATTGGGATCTGCTCCATGGGCTTCGGGCTTCGAGTTTAAGGGTTGGGTTTATGGTCCACGGCTCATTAGAGTCTTTGGTCGATACATTAGGATTTTCAAGGATTGGTGGAGTTGGGGATTCCATCGTGTCAACCCTCAGAACCCTAAAGCAATTAAGAATAGGCTTGTGGGTTATGCATGCTACACATGCGATTAATCCCAATCCAATATGTCGACTGTACTGGAAGTTGGGTGCCAGGGTTGGGCTTGCATGAAAATCCTGACCCAGCCTATCTGCTGACGATATGAACCCGATCGGAATAATACATTATTTAATTTAAATTATTATATTAATTGTTGGATTTCGGACTTAGTAAACATGACTCATTTTCAAAGTTATCTATGTGTAACAGAACAACCAGAAACTGCTCGAAATATTGAGGAAGTGTGTGTGTGTGTGTGTTTGTGTGCACATGTGTGAGTACAGCTATCCATAAGAAACCGGCTTGTGGTACTAGGATCTGAAAGGCCTTGATCTATTATTGCATTGGACGACCCACCCCAGCTAAACTCCAATATATGAATACCGGCCTATATATATTATATTACAGGCTCGAGAAGACTTGTGCACGCACATGTGCTCTAATAGCTACTGGTCTCCGAAACATGAACCACCACCAGTGGCTGCAGTCCGTGGTGGTGAGCGGCGGCGGCGGCGGTGGGGGTGGTGGTGGTGGTGGTGGTGGTGGGTGGTGGTGGGTGGTGGTAGTGTTGGTGGTGGTGGTGGTGGTGGTGGTGATGGTGGTGGTGGTGGTGGGGGTGGTGCTGGTGGCGCTGGTGGTGGTGGTGGTGCTGGTGCTGGGGCTGGTGGTGGTGGTGGTGGTGGTGGCGGTGGCGGTGGTGGTGGTGCTGATGTTGGTGCTTGTGCTGGTGCGAGTGCTATTGCTGGAGCTGGTAGTGGTGGTGGCGGTGGTGGTGGTGGTTGTGCTGCTGCTGCTGTTGCTATGTTTCGAATCTTAAGACAGCGCCGATCTCTGCCACAAGCATCCCGGTTGCCATATCATATTGCAGTGCAGGTGCCACACACAACCTATCGTTAACTCCTCTCCCCAAAATACACAGGTAGCCTCATAGGAACCGAAGTGGTACCTGACATAAATTGGAGAACACCCGTAAATAGTGCACAACAGATAACCCCAAGCCTTCTAAATACCCTATAACACCCTGGACTTTCCACACCCCACAGGATGCTGCTGGCTTCCTGCTGTCGGACACGGTGACCCAGAAGGAAGCCTTGGCGAGCCCAGACTGCAGTAGTTCCTTCTGTAGAGTCCATGGGGCTATGTGGTGATACGTGTCCATGCTAGATGCTTATAGCATGCAGTTCATTCTCAGGATGGGTGCCAGTGGACCGGCTGATGTGAACTTTGCGAGGGTGGCTGTGTCAAGCATGGCCAGCACTGCAAAGGAGAAGTGCCTACCGGTACTTCAGGCGAGCCAGGATGTTTTCAGCAACTGGCCTCAAACGATGTTTGCTAGACCTGCTGTCTGCTGCATAACCGATCTAGTTGTGAATGCCAGCTTTCGATCTGAGGTGTGCTGGCAGTGTACATCGATATGTGTGGCAAGAAGGTTGACCGTGCTACCGAGCTGCAGGTCGTGCCTAAAAATTTAACACACCCTACTTAGCATGAGGCTTCTAGGATTTTTGATGCTGATGGTAAGCCGGGTTTCTATAAGCAAGGTTAAGGGCAGGTATCGTGTGTGTTCAACTCAGGATCCCTGGGGTTAGTAGCATCAATTGTTGTAGATCGACACCGATGCCTCTGGGCAGGACAAGCTAAACTCTTCTGGGCAGAAGCGCGGCATCGAGCATCTTTACTTCATATGCATGCATAGAGTCATAGAGTCACTTGGCCAATCATGTTGAGACCCCAA
The DNA here is from genome assembly GCA_905231915.1 of Symbiodinium necroappetens. NCBI lineage: Eukaryota > Dinophyceae > Suessiales > Symbiodiniaceae > Symbiodinium > Symbiodinium necroappetens. The sequence continues at coordinate 9,662 of CAJNJA010003471.1, read as the reverse complement.
GACTGTACTCTGCAAACCCAGTTTGGCTACGGAGATGAAGCCGAAGATTAATGAGCTGGAGACGAGCTACAAGCAGCTGCTACAGTTTCAGACCGATGCTGTCTTGGATGCCGGGACACCGCCCACCAGGATACTCTAACCCTAAACCCTAAACCGATTTTCCCCACCATGTTATCACGTACTACACAATGTTCCACAAGGAAGACCAAAGAAGACCTCCTGAAGTGCTATGCCACCTGCACACGCCTGGACCTTGCACTGAATGCCTTGATGATCCGTGGAAGGTACACCCTTGCAAGTTGTGTGCCTTTGTACTGCTGCTGCTGCTGCTGCTGCTTGATTCGTGCTTTCATCGATGACAGGACGATCAAAGTGCCCACAAAGGGCAAGTCAGCCCCGAAGAGCAAGACTCCAAAGGCCAAGGCCAAGCCGGCCAAGAGGCCGCACAGTGCTGGTGGATCTTCCGCAGGAGCCTCTAAAAAGAGGCGATCGTGAGCCGTGAGCTTTTTGGTGGGTCTAGGGCCTGTGGTGATGCACGTCAAAGGATCGGATATTCTTGATAGCATGCAGCTAGATGGTTCTTGCAAGTACTCGAAACAGTTGGCTCGTGCATCCTTGTGCTGTGCCATAGGTGCCTCCAATCACAGCGCATGCTAAGATGAGATGTCACATGCGTGATATATGCATGTGCTGATAATTCTCGAAAACCGAGCTCATGATGAACAGGACCTGGGGAGCATGAGAAAAAATAAGGCATTTGCTTTGCTAGTGCAGTGGGCGCTCTTACGTGTGGCATTCCACTTGATTGTTGATGTGGGTCGCCAGGTCTCTGTTCTGGTGACCACAACTTCTGCATTGCTCCTCGTTTGGCTACCGGTGGCTTGGATTTAAACTCATGAACCTGCCCATCCAAACCTGTAAAGTACACCCTTAGCCCTGGAGCCCTACATAGTCCCAGCCGAGATGCACCCCAAACCCTAAACCCTTCGTTCGAACCTTTTGCTCTGAACTTCCAAAAGTACAGAAGCTGTGAAAGTTGAGGCGCACAGCACCGAAAATCTTTCCAAGCTGATCGATCGCACAAACAATCTTAAACCCTAAGCCTAAACCCGAAGCCCTAAATTCCAATGCCTAAACCCGAGCCTAAACCCTATGAGCCCGAAGCCCTAACCGAGGCTATACAGCTAAAACACTAAGCCCTGAAGCTTTGGCTATAAATCCCTAACATTTTCGACTAAGGCTGCCGCACTCGTGAACAACAAGAGGATCACGACCTTGATGCAGAAGCAGGAGCTGAGATTCTTGGGAAATACTTCAATGGAGTGCCTCTGCTTAATGATCGAGTTAGGGTGTATGCAGATCATGCATGTGTACATGCCAAGGCAGAGTCTGCCAAGGGGGCGACACACATGGCTACCCTGGTGTGTAAGATCGGGAGCAACTCACGACTCCAAGCTACACAAATTTTATGTTTTGGTAGTGTATATGCATGCTGAATCTGCAGTATTACTTTAATTTTGTACTTCAGGAGAGCTGGACCTACTCTACAAGTTGTCAGCTGCTGGTCGGAGCAGCTCTAACACGTGTCGTAATCTTCATCGACTCATACATCGAGAGGGTCTCACCCTGCCAGTCGAGATCAGCTTTGTGGACACGCTTGTTTGCAAGAGACGGCCTTTCGTGTCAAAACAAATGGTGCACTACCCTGTAATCTTTCCAAGCACGTGGATCAAGTTCCTCCTGAAGACTCAGAGCTACCTCCTCCTAGGTGGCCACAACCTCGAGGATGAAAGGCCATGGCAAGACATGCTTTCTCAGTTTTGGGGTTTGTATATGGAGTCCCAGCCTACACATGTGATGAGTGGGCCCGACGCGCCGCCAGCCAATCGAACAGTTCCTCTGTATATCCACGGAGATGAAGGTCGTGGGAAGTACAAACTTCCCATAATGGTGGAAAGTATACAACCCTGCATATCTTTCAAGGGTCAGGACTACAAGAACTCCAGTGGGTCTTTCGATCATGTACTGAGGATCATGATTTCTTAGAGGTGCTACTCCGATAGGTGTAGTACTACATGCTTGATCTTCATAGCCTACAAAACTCAGGCACACTTTCTGTACACGATTCCTCTACACTGTTGTGCCGGCCGAACTGTACTGGCACGATGTCACGTTGACCAAGCTGAATGAAGATTTCGCTGCAGACCTATGCCGTCTGTTCACAGAAGGGGTTCAGGCTGCTAGCTGCAATATAGTGCAAACCAAGTGCTGTGCAAATCATCATGCTGTGTCTGGGATAAACTGATCGATCGAGGTGGAGACTTCCAGGGGACCCATCAGGATCCATTGTGCTGTCGTGGGGATCAAAGGCGACTGGGTGTATTTGAGGAAGGCGGGAATCCGATCTATATCGATCTATTATAAATCTTTTTGGGCTATGTAATGGACTATACCCTAAGCCTGGCCTAAACCCCAAAACCCTAAAAACCCTAAACCCTAAACCTATAGTGAAGGCTATGGCCCTGAAGACTGGATGGCAATGCAAGCGCAAGTGCCACCTTTGTGGGAGTGAAGCCTCTTGAATTTATAGGATCCATATTTGATATGCATAACCCGAAACCCAGCCTATATATTATGTAAACCTCTCATTAGGGTTGAGGGGTAGGGTTGATGATTTCAATTGTTAAAGAGTCAGAGGTCACTTACTGTATGGGTGAGTAAGACTTTCGGGTTTGTGCAGGTTGAGAATTCAGGAAAACTTTAGGGTTTTAGATTGGGCCTTGGGGTTAGGGTTTAAGGCGCGGTAAGCTTCGAGACGGGGTCGTAGATGGTACCATATGGGCTTTTGAAATGGCCTCGTGTTCTGGAATCCTGGACATCATGAAACCAAGATCCGAAGCTGCATCCTAGGAATGGTACAACCTATCTCCCGATGCCCCCTGGCGTGCTGCTGAGAGCCCGACTCCTTTCAAGAAGGAGGGGTCGCCATTTTTCCGAGTGCCTGGGCTCACGGGTCCGGAGGCTGCTTTGGTCGATCCGGCACACACGTGGCACATGGGGTTGCCACGACAGCATCTAGGACAACCTGTGTTGAGTTGGGCATAGGCTTACCTCAGGAGCTTATGATCTTCTTCAAAGGTAGCATAGAGCTCTGTCGGTTTGGGGGCCAATCGATTAGGCTCCAACTCCGGGCTATTCTGAGCTTAGGTGTGGCAAAGACTTTGTCACTTCGGGTGTGGTGTTGCTGTGCCTGCTGGGATTGGTGTCCGGACGTGGGCTGAACACTCGCCTCCACAAGGCCTACTGTGACTTTATCCGCTGGTGTGGCAAAATGCAGAAATCTACTAACATAAGGGGGTTCTCCATGAATGCCTTCAAGATGGGACAACTCCTGATTCTCAAATAGTTGGCTGCTAGTGTTAGAGTACCCAAGACATTTTTCGATCATGTATTGGAGATAGTACCATTAAGGAAGGCCGATTATCCAACGGCGACCGGTGGCAGGGGAGCTGACACAGCTCTGATGATGTCGTGGTTAGAAGATTTTCTATCAAGGCTAGCGCCTAGACGATGTGTTATATGCTCTTGTGTTATTTTCCCGTGCCATGCATGTAGGTGGTAGCACAACAGTTAATTAAGGACTCCTCTTCTGTACTCTTCGTGATGCTGAAGTACACTCTGAGCTGTGCCAACACCTACTTCCGCATCCTTCACCATGGAGGACTATGGCTGGATGCTTCGACCAGCCTACAAGCTGCAACTGCCTGTGAAGAGATGACAGCCCTTTGGATCAAAAATGTCCCCAACCTCCTGAACTGAGATGAAACCGTTGAGCCTTGTTTGCAGGCTGGATACATCCGCTTGGCAAGGAAATGCAAGGAGATGACTCCTTGGAAGTTGTTTTTGGTGAGACCAAAACTTCACATGCAAGAACACTTTGGGTGGCTTGGCCTATATTAGGGACTAGACTAGCCGGGCCCAACCTTTCAGGATCTGCAATCTCTTGGTTGAACCGCGAGGCTAGCACTACGTGCTGTTGCTTCTCAAGGCAAACCTTCGATGAACCCAATGAGTGCCACTCTTACATTCCGAGCTGTGCAAATGCGAAGCAGTATGCATGTTGTGTGTAGGGCTCACTCTTGATCCTACATGATGCCAAGATCAAGCCTGTTGGAGCGACGAGGACTTCATAGGGCGCGTGGCCCGCCTAGCACGCCGCTCAGGCTCTGGGGCACTCTCTTGCTCCTACCGTACAATGCAAAAGTCATTGGGCGGCTACAAGGAGCAACTAGAGAAGCAAGCTCTCGCTCGAAGCGCATGAGGGAAAATCTGAGGATGCGGCACAGCTGTCTCCATTGATGTGGAAGTGCATGCATCATGAACATCAGTACGCAGGGCGCTTAAGGCTTATGGCATTCGAGCGTTCGTGCGCTTTTCTGCTAAACGTGCGCTTTTCTGGGAAACGTGCGTTTCCTTTCTGAAACGAGCGAACGTGCATTTCCTCACCCAAAGCAACCCGAAACGTGCAGAAAACATCCCCGAGCAAGAATTAATGCTACAAAGGATGGTCCAGGCGGTTTCAACAGGCGATTAATTATGACTTGACATGGGACTGTTTTTTGTAGCTATTTCGGCAGGTTGCTACGAGTTGCTATTTGGGGACTGGCCAGAATGAGAGCGATTATGAGTATTTCCAATCACGAGTTTGGTCGTAACTGCAATGGGGGATTCCGCGCCAGAAGGAGCTGCCAGTCTGTCTTCAATGATGCGCACATAAACCCTTAAGATCAATTTGAAGCGCCTCTTTTCGTGACTGGGATGTTCCTCGGGGTCGGGGGCATTCCTCCGAGAGTTTAGAGTGGTAGACGCTTAGTCTGAGGATTGACCTTTCAATGTTCGAGTTGTTTATCAGGCCTCGAGCCGCTACATGGCTAAATCATGCAGCCGTTAGAAGTACATAAGGGGTTTAGGGTTTACAGAGCTTCGGTTATGAAGATAGTAGAGACAAGTGTTACAGTGAGTCTGTTCTGTCTGAGTGGGTTCAGGGCCGGCCCTGGCTGCATCCGCTGCAGCTGTTATCTTTCCAAGAATCGCAGCCAGAGTGCCCCTGGGTGCCGGAGGCCATTGCCACCTGAGCTTTTGTTGGTTGTACCCCATAATCCCTTCCCTCTAATATCAAACCGGGGAGGCGGGGGGCCCTCCAAGAAAATCATCGAAAAGTGTTTTTTTATTGTTAGGGTGTAGTCGTATCTCTACTGTCACTCTTGAGGGCTTTTGCTCCTGCATGGCGTTTGCTCCTGCCCTTGCTGATGCTCCTGCTCGTGCTGTCGCTCCTGCTCTTGCTCTTGTTCTTGCTCCTGCTCCTGCTCTTGTTGTTCCTCTTGCTGCTGCTCTTGCTCTTGCGCCCGCTCCTAGTCTTGCTCTTGCTTCTGTTCTTGCTTTTCTGGTTTCTCCTGCTCTTGCTCCTGAACCCCACAGACAACAAATTAGGGTTTAAAGGGGCCGGGAGGATTGGCACCAAAGTGTTTCTTTTATTAGGGAAAGGTGACTAATGAATGGGGGAAGGGATTACTTCCGCGTAGACTCGATATGGAGATCTTTGATTCTTCGGCATTTCGAGCATGATGCCTGGGTCCTGCTTGATGCTCGACGGTAGCATTGGAGGTTTCTGTATTCGGAATGCTATGATGGCCACGCTCTTGCTAAAAACGCCTACCAACCGCGACTAAGCCCTAAAAATCCCTAAGACCCGAGCCGTAAATCCTACGACCCTCCAGAGATCTCCAGAGCCTTCTCCCCAGCCCAGAGGCTGCGGCCTTCATGGTAGCGGCCTCGGCTTCGGTGCGTGGGCTTCGGGATCCAGCTTTTGAGCTGGGAATGCGAAGTCAGCGGATTTCAGCTGGCCAGCAATATTGAGGTATGATACCTTGTGAGCCTGCTAACCCGATCAGCCTTTCGTAAGAAGGCACATGTTGCGGTCTTCTGCTCCCCCGCTCACGACAGGAAAACTTTCTTTCAGCCCCCAGTGATCGACTAACATGCCGGGCCAAGACCACAAAACGAAACCCTGTTAACCCTCGCTTGTACGAGCCTCTAGGCGCGACGTGCCGCTGGGTCCCTGCTGCTGGTGCTCGCTGCGGTGCTTGGGGCAGAGGCCCGGTCTGGTGCCTCTCATATGCATTTGCCATGGTTATGCCATAGGGATGATGCTGCCGCGAATGGATTTGTTTCTACCTCCCTCTATCTATCTCTCTGCGTATCTGTCTCGGTATCTGATCTGTCTGTCGATCTATCTATCTATGTGCTGTCGGTCAATCGATCTATCAATCTATCGGCGGCCGATCTATCTACCTGCCCATCTATCCATCGATCTGTCTATCTGTCCATCCAGGATCTTGATGAGCACCTAGATGACATAGACATAGAAGTATATAATAGGTGCATGTCATATTCTCGTTGCATGCGGATTGCGCACTGTGCATCTGCAATCACGCACATGCCTGTGCCTGGATGCGTGGATGCCGGCATGTATGTACGCAGGTACGTAGGTGTTTGGGTTTGCAGGTATGAGGCTGTGCGCGTGCACGTGCGCACCTGCGCGCTGCTTCTTGTCTGCTGATTCCAATCTGTATTTACTTATATACATATCTTTTTGTTTCTGTGCCCCGTATATGTACAGCCGTGCGATTATCTGTAGATGCATGGTTGGGAATGTGGCGGGATATGTGCATGTGCTTGCCTGTATACAGTTCATCTGCACATGCGTCATTTAGGTGTGCTATCTCCAGTCGCGAATGTATACGCACCAACATGCATGCTGCTCTATAGGCCTATCTAAAGTTCGACATGTAAAGGCATGCATATGCCATTGTTGCATCTAAGTCTTCTCTCGGGCAGGCAATCGCAATAGCATGCAGATATGCCTGAGCTACGTCTGTGCTCGCAGCCGTGGGCTTGATGAAAATTGAGCACCTTAGCTCACATACAATCAAGTCATCATTGTGTTTTTGCGATGTCCCCATTGGTTGTTCTTACTGCTGCCGCCCTGGCCCAGTAGTACTGATAATAAAACTTTTAGCTGCGCCCACTTGTATAATATTCATCGAAATCATCCTCATGTTTATGTAGTTATGTCGCATCCATTAAGCATGCTAAGTAGTACACCTGTGCAGACCTGCTGCACTGAAGCTCCAAGGTGTGCTGCTGACCTTCGAACTTCAGGATCTCGCCCGAAGTCCAACAGTGAGAGTACAAACCCAATAGGCCCCATACCCACACACACACACACACACCCAAACAAACCCTCCCTAAACCCTAACCCAAGACTTAAAACCCGACACACGCAAACCCAAAGCCTCCTGCTTGCTGCGGACAGGTGGCTTGGATCCCAGCTGCGCAGCTTTCGTCGGCTCGCTTTTCCAGGCCGCTTGGCCAATAGGGTCTAGGCATGTAATTTAAGTATAACTAGTATTTCATATCCTGAGCTGTGCTAGAGGTTGTCATGGTTAATTATCCACGTCATCATAAGACGGTGGATGAAGCTTGGCAGGCTTGAGACTTGGGCTGGACTACTGTGCCATAGCCTTGTAACCGGGTGTGGATCAAGCCGTTGGCTGGGTTTGGGCGGGCCTTGCAAAGCTGAGAGAACTTGTCGGATGGATGAAGCCATTGACGGAGAAGTTGAGGGTTCGGGTTTCGGTTTGATTGCCGGAAAAGCTTGAATGACAGGTGAACCACCAGGCACTGTCAGGCGTCCTTGCGCTACAGACCGCAAATTTGAATCTTGAGTTCTTTGTATGTTGAGTAATTACTGCAGATGTGTGTGTGTGTAGACAGATCCGCGAACTTCAGACCGTACAGACATTGGTCCTCATTACATGTGACAAAGCCACAACAGATGTGTCAATGCGACTGAGTGCGAGGACGGAATCGGTTAGATGCCCAGAGTGTGAAAGTACCGGTGTGGGAGTGACGAGCTACTTGAAGTTGGAAAGGATGACACGCACGCGTACAAGACAGGTAGCAGTCAGCAGACAAACCGCTCCACACGTCAGATGGAACTGAGAAGAGACTACGGGTTGATTGTGGTTTCTCATATTTTCGACCTTACGACAGACATTGGCTTGACAAGCTGTAAAGATAGAAGTGTAATCTAGGACGTTCAGCTGGCATCCTTGCCTGGATGGGCTGGCCTCAGGGACAGCCGACAAGTGCAGTCACGGAAATTAAGAGAAAGCACCAGCCATGTCCAGACCGGACGATTTCGACGATCAACCGAACATCGCACGCAGGAGGAGCCTGAAGTTAGTAGTGGACTTCCACCCCTAATGGGCCCTGACACCCCTACAAGCCGATCCAACCGAGGCCGCAGCCCGGAGGCGCTCGCAGCAGCAAAGACAGGGTTGAGTCTGGTGCGCCGGCCAAGGCCACGCGAGCTTGCGGAGCCTTGCAAAGGAGGGTTGAGGGTTCTCGGTTTGGGGACTGCGTGTCAGCCGATGCCGACCGAGCCCTGCTACATAAACCTCGCTTGTGCCATTTGGCAGCCGAGGAGTGCGGTTTTAATTCGTGAATGGGAGGGAGAGGGAGGGAGAGAGAGANNGAGAGAGCGAGAGAGCGAGCGAGCGACGAAGTGAAAGCGAGCAATAGAGAGGCAGAGACAGACATAGAGACGGGTGACGGGAGACAGGACTCTAAGACTACTCTAAGCAGGGTGCGAATTGGAAGCTCCGCTCTTGCGCAGAGGAGATTGATACCTGCTGTCGGACAACGAATCCATGCCCTCAGACACATCTGATATCTCAGCCCTCCGCCCCGAAGCACACATAACACTTGTTTCGAGACCAAAGACCTGTGCGAAACATTCAATCTCCAGCGCTACTAGCAATTTCAACAGATTCAACAGCATTTTTTCTGGCAAATCTCTTTCGCGACCTTGGCTCTTGATATGCTCAGAGCGTAATTCCCCGAGACACTTATGCAAATTACTACAAAGCACACCTTTTTCCTAGCCCGCCTCAGGCTGCTGGCGCTTGTGCCGGGGCGCTGCTGGCCGTTTTGATGCTTTGCGCGCCACTGGCTGCCAAGGCAGAGGTCAACCCCGAGTACCCAGATGGAAACCCGGTGCCTTTGCTCTATGGAGTTGAGGGTGCACACTTTGCATCTATACCATGTCTAAATAGACCCCTTGCGGTAACAACGGGTGCCCCTTTCTAGGCATCCGGAGTTTAGACTTGATATTGAGGAACATTCCGGTTCGGGCTGCTTGCCGCAACGAAACAACTATCAGTTTGGGCATGCACGAGGCCAGCATCAGGATCTCTCCAAGCAGTCCAAGCATCGAAGAAACGAAACCGCCGTGTGTAGGGGGAAGAGGAGGTATGGTTTGAGGGTTGAGGCGAGTTTTGGGGTTTAAGGGTTTCGGATTGAGCCCTCAACCGACCTTGTGGCCACCTTGATGACTTGTGCGGCGAGGTCGCAAAAGACTTGCGACTTCAACCTTTGCCTGAAGAGGAAGTGACAAGGACTGGCAAACATAAACCCTAAAATCTAAACCCAACTTCCCTGCAATGCGGGTTCGTCCTTGTTTTGCGGGAGGTGAGAAAACTCCTTGAATTCTACATGGTTATGTTACCAACATGTTGATCCGTTCGATCATGTGCAGT
>CAJNJA010003460.1:6670-18143 GCA_905231915.1 Symbiodinium necroappetens | reverse complement strand
AGTAATGGTGGTAATAGTAGTAGTAGGAGGAGGAGGAGAGCAAGCGGAAAGGCACAGCTGTCCTCGATCAGGTTGACAAACACATTGGGCAAGCAGGCCTCCCACCGCTGTCGCACTTGCCAACCAGCTGCGAGGCGGAAGGCAAGAGTCTCATCCTGGGTTCTTGTTCACGAACCTACTTAAAGGTTCATGGGGCTTAGAAACTAGGGCTATAAATCAGGTGACTATACTTTTACTTATTTAAAGACCCAGTTGAGGTACTTAGAACTGTACTTAGACTTATTGTCTCATAAACCTCCAAGTATAAGTGTGGGGCACTGATAAGTAACCGTACTGCGGATCCATGGTCTATAGCGTATAATAAAGATCATGGCTTCCTGATTAATTAAGAATTATGATAGCTGAAAGGAGCTCCCTAGCAAGAACCGAGCATCCTTCTCGGTTCGCCTCTTCTGCAGCATCTCATGCGTTTGCTTCAGATCGCTGAACATGCTGGTGCTCTGGTCTGTGCGTTCCGCAACGCAGAAGACCTCAGGCGCCTGGTGGTAGGGATCCAGCTTGTTCAACCTTGCAGCGATGGAAAACCGCTCAATCCCTGGACCGACGATTTCCTCCATCTCTGGGTGGTTGGCGATGAGTTGGTACCACGGCCGGCCAGAGTGGGTGAGATCGATCTCCACATCTTCGTCGCCACTTCGCCGTAGCTTCGCATGAAGAGCTGGCTGGCAGCAGCGCAGGATGTCCTCACGCTTTCCCAGATGAGCCGCTGGTTTTCAGGCTTCAGGCTCATGAACTATCGTGACCAAAGCCAGAACAGCATTCTGTTATGCTATTGTTCACAAAGCCGCTGCAGCTCGCACTGCAGAGCCTGATCAAATGCATATACAACCACATTGTTATGGCGACGATGTCGCATTGGCACACCAATTCAAAACGACCTCTCCTGCGCTTGTCTTCCTCCGTTACGAGTTTGATCCCTCCGTTTATCTACAGAGAAACAGCCATCAAGAGTCTACGGCCCAAGAACCCTGCAAAAAGCACGATACCATCCACGGCTTAAGTCAGATGACTTCCCGCAAACTCGTTTGGGGTTGAACTGAGGTCCTCCAGGCCACTGCTGGTGATGGCTTCGCAGCGGCGGAGCTCTGCGATGGTCAGTGGGCCTTGGAAGCTCCGGGAGGTGTCCGGATGCCAACCCTCGATGTTCCGCCAGAAGTCCTCCGGAGTTTAGGGCTTAAGGCTTAGGCTTTAGGGTTTAGGAGCTTAGGTATTAGGGTTTAGGAGCTTAGGGTTTAGGGCTTAAGGCTTAAGGGTTTTAGGGTCTGGAGCTGTGGGTTTGGGGTTTCAGGGTTCGGCATCTGGGTGGTAGAGCTTGGAACCTGGAGTGTTCTGGTTAAGGGGGTCCCTAAACCCTAAACCCTGGGTTTAGGGTTTGAGGTTTATATCGGGGGATTTCGAAGCCCCCGTGACTGACAAGGCTTATAAGGAAGGGACATCGCCGAGACCCAAACCTGACCTGGCCAGAGCCACAAAGCTACCTCTCTGGCCCTTAGTAATGGGTATTGCTTCGGTACTGACCCATACAGTAACACTCTAAAATAATGGGGCTAGAAGGCCTTACATATCCAAATTATGAATATTACTCCACGGTTACTGAGTGGGGGCAGTATCCAGGGTATTCCGACTGAAACGTGAAGCCCTAGACTTGCTTCCATACGGTTGATGACACAAATCCTGCATTACCCATAATAAGGAATATACCATATTTCCCATAGTTTGGGGTCCTCAAGGTAATGCAGGATTTCTATCATAAACAGTAGTGCACTTAAACTTAAACTCATCAAATTATCATAGAGGCTAAATTTAAACGAAAAGCGTGCAGCAGGAAGGGGTCTAGCTCTATACATCCGGACCCAAATGCTCAAACTTAAACTCTGAGTCCGAGTTCCCAAACCTAACCTTCGAACCCTAACACCCTAACCCCCCCAACCCTAAAGCACTACACCCTAAACCCAAAACCCTAAAGCACTCCACTCTGAACCCTAAACGGACGCCCAAACCCTAAAATCTCGAGTCCTGGCTCTCCAGGTCATAGAAGTGCGTCAGTCGCTTTTCGGGCAGCCACTGCCAGTCCTGGTGGACCTCAAATCTTTCAACAAAGGCAGAAAAAAGGTTGAGAGGATCTTTCCCTAAACCCTAAACCCTATGCCGGCTTAGAACTTCGGGTTCAGTGCTTCGGGTTTGGGAGCTTGTGGCTTCGGTTTTGGCACTCAGATCTTCGCACTTCAGCCGTCGGGGTACGAGTCACTGCTGGATTGGAGCAAAACGCATGTGAGGTCCGGATGAAAAAAGAACTACGAGATTCTGTGATGCCTATAATGTCAGCGATGACACCAACATTTCCATCATGATGATCATCTACTGTCAGTGCACCTTCTCCGCAAATGGCTGTTGTACCCTGTGGCCTACGAAAGCTAGTCTAAATCCCGTCATCACCTTTGTAACAGAGGGTCTGGGTGTTTCGTGCTGGAGATCTCTGGGCAGTTCCATCTTTGAGCTTTGACCAGCTTCTGGGAACTCATGAATATTTAGAGCCAGGGTGGGGGCGAATATTTGGTGCCAAACACGCAAGAGCACTGTGTCGTGGTTAGGACGCCCGCCTCGTCCCATACCCGCCGCCACGGCGGCGACAGTTTCGACGGGTCTTGGCACAGCAAAACCACGAAGCCCACGCAAGCAGCCCTTTTGCGGTGCTCCACGGTGCCGCCCAATGCGAGAACCTTGTGCGAATCGAACTTGAAAAGGCCGCCATAGGAATACTCCTCCGGAAAAAACCGTTTCAGCCACTTCGTGAGCTCCTTCGTCTGCTCCTTTCAAACATTCCCCAAAGCTCTCTCAACAACTTTGCACTCCGTGTTCGTGGGGTATACCTAACTATCCCAGGCCCCGAGGTAGGTGGGGAGTAATTCATGGACCCCGGATACCCAGAACCCGAAACCCCAAGCCGTCAGGGCTGCTGGGTCAGGGCGCTCCTCCTGCAGATTGCTCAGGTTCTCCACGTCCGCGGCCCACTGGAACATCGTCTTCGAAGATGCGAAAAGGCTGGCACCGCGGTCCTCGCAGAGCACCACCAAGCTGTTGTCCTGCCTGCAGGATGCTTAACCCCAAACCCAACACCCCTGCTAGTACTAGTAAACTAAGCAATAGCAGCAGCAGCAACAGCGTAGCAGTAGGAGTAGGACTAGGAGTAGGGCGAGGCAGGATTTCGAAGTTGGACAAAGATTAAAATCAAACATATTCCCCCTTTCGGGCGGGGCGTAGACATCGCATCCAGAAGGCTTAAATTCGAATGTTATCCTCTGAACCAAGCAGCGGCTACCAGTCGAGCGCCACGGGAGGGATTTAAATTCGAATCTATGTCTTTCTCTCGCTTAGGGTTTAAAATCCAAATTTAGGCCGTAGGCAATCGACGAAGATTTACCTGCATACATAAATACGTTAAGTTTGAATGTTCTGAGAAAACTTTACACCTTGTCGACTCCAAGTAGTATAAGCCCTGTTAAGACGGAACCCTGGAAGAACGGTTTGCTCCTTATTTCGAATTTCTCTAATATTTTTCGAACTTCTCACGTCTCCTTCGAACGGTTTGCTCCTTTTCTGAAATTCTATAGTTCTTTTCGAGCGGTTTGCTCCTTGTTTTCCTTCTCCAGTCCCTTTCGAAATTTCCAAGTTTCTTTGGAGCGGTTCGTTCCTTGTTCTGAAATTCTCTAGTTCCTTTCGAGCGCTTTGCTCCTTGTTTTCAATCTCTGTGATCCCTTTCGAAATTCTCTTTCGGGCGGATTGCTCCTTGTTCCGAAACTCTCTAGTTCCTTTCGAGCGGTTTGCGTCTTGTTTTCAACTTCTCGAGTCTCTTCCGAAATTCTCTAGTCCCTTCCGAGCGGTTTGCTCCTGCTTCTGAAACTATATCCTTCCTTTCGAGCGGTTTGCTCCTTGTTTTCAAATTCTCTAGCATCTTTCGAAATTCTTTAGTCTCTCTCGAGCGGTTTGCTCCCTGCTCTGAAATACTCTGTAGTACCTTTCGAGCATTCTGCTCCTGGTTTTCAAATTCTGTAGTCCCTGCCTCTGCCGAAATTCTCTAGTCTCTTTCGAGCGGTTTGCTCCTTGTTCTGAAATTCCCTAGCCCCTTTCGAGCGGTTTGCTTCTTTGTTCCAATATCTTCAGTCTTTTCCAAACGGTTTGCTCCTTTCTCTGTCCCTTTCGAGCGGTTTGTTCTTTTGTTTCAAGATCTTTAGTTTCTTTCGGGCGGTTTGCTACTTCTTCTAAAATTCTGTAGATCGTTTCGAGCGGTAGCGGTTTCCTCCTTGTTTTCCAATTCTCTACTCTCTTTCGAAATTCTCTAGTATCTTTCGAGCGGCCTGCTCCTTCTTCTGAAAATCTTTAGTTCCTTTCGAGTGGTTTGCTCCTTGTTTCCGAATTCTCGAGTCTCTATCGAAATTCTCTGGTCTCGTTCGGGCAGTTTGCTCCTTCTTCTGAAAATCTCTAGTTGCTTTCGAGACGTTTGCTCCGTGTTTTCAAACCCCCAAGTCTCTTTGGAAGTTCTCTAGTCGCTTTCGAGCGGTTTGCTCCTTCTTCTGAGGCGCTCTAGTTCCTTCCCGGTGATTTGCTCCTTGTTTTCAAACTCTCTAATCGGAAATCTTTAGTCTCTCTCGAGCGGTTTGCTCCTTGTTCTGAAATTCTCTAGTTCCTGACGAGCGGTTTGTTAATTGTGTTCAATTTCTCTAGTCGCTTTCGAAAGTTTCTAGTCTCTTTCGGGCGGTTTGCTCCGTTTTCTGAAACTCCCTAAATCCTTTCGAGCGGTTTGCTCCTTGTTTTCCACTTCCTTAGTCTTTTTTGAAACTCTCTGGTCGCTTTCGAGCGGTTTGCTTTGTTATGCAATTCTCTAGTTCCTTTCGAACGACTTGCTCCTTGTTTTCAAATTCTCTAATCTGTTTCGGAATTCTCTAGTCGCTTTCGAGCGGTTTGCTCCTGCTTGTGAAATTCTCTCCTTCCTTTCGAGCGGCTTGCTCCTTCTTCTGAAACCCTCTAGTACTTTTCGAGCGGTTTGCTCCTTGCTTGCAATTTCCCTAGTCTGTTTCGAAATCCTCTAGTCCTTGTTCTCTCTTTCGAAATTCTCTAGTCTCCTTCGAGCCGTTTGCTCCTGCTCCTGAAATTCTCTAGTTCTTTTCGATCGTTTTGCTGCTTGCTTTCAAAGTCTCGAGTCTCTTTCGAAATTCACTAGTCTCTCTCGAGCGGTCTGCTCCGTCTAAAATTCTTTAGTTCCTTTCGAGCAGTTTGCTCCTTGTTTTAAATTTTGCTAGTCTCTGTGGAAATTCTCTAGTCCCTGTCGAGCAGTTTGCTCCTTCTTCTGAAACTCTTCGAGCGGCTTGCTCCTTGAATCTCGAAATTCGCTAGTCTCTTTCGAGCGGCTTGCTCCTTGTCTTCCACCTCTCCAGCTTGTTTGAAATTCTCGAGGCTCTTTCGAGCGGTTTGCTCCTTGTTCTGAAATTCTCTAGTTCCTTTTCAGCGCTTTGCTCCCTGTCTTCAAATTCTCTAGTCTCTTTCGAAATGCTCTAGTCTCTTTCGAGCGGTTTGCTCCTTCTTCTGAAACTCTCAGTTCCTTTAGAGCGCTTTGCTCCTTGAATTGAATTTAGCGAGGCTCTTTCGAGATTCTCTAGTCTCTTTTGAGCGGTTTGCTCCTGGTTCTGAAATTCTCTAGTTCTTGTCGATCGTTTTGTTGCTTGTTTTCAAAGTCTCGGGTCTCTTGCGAAATTCACTAGTCTCTCTCGAGCGGTCTGCTTCGTCTGAAATTCTCTAGTTCCTTTCGAGCATGCTGGTGACCAGGAGGAGGAGACGAGCCCCGGCTCGGGTGGCAAGGATGAAACGGACTTGGATGGTGAGTGCCTTGAGGAAGGTCGGGAGGACATGGAGGAGCAGGAGGCAGTGGATGATCAGGCAGTGGATGATGAGCCGGTTTCAGTGGAGGAGGATCTGGATCTAGGTCAGGGATTTGGGGCCAAAACCGCGGACTTTACACTCTTTCGAGATTCTCTAGTCTCTTTCGAATTTGCTCCTTGT
Organism: Symbiodinium necroappetens; assembly: GCA_905231915.1. Taxonomy (NCBI): domain Eukaryota; class Dinophyceae; order Suessiales; family Symbiodiniaceae; genus Symbiodinium; species Symbiodinium necroappetens. The sequence goes on along the minus strand of CAJNJA010003460.1, from coordinate 12,029 downwards.
TCTGAAGTTCTCTAGCACCTTCGAGTGGCTTGCTCCTTGCTTTCAAACTTTCTAGCTTCGATCGAAATTCTCTAGTCTCTTTCGAGCGGTTGCTCCTCGTTCTGAAGTTCTCTAGTCCTTTCGACCCGTTCTGAAAATCTCTAGTTCCTTTCGGGCGGGTTGCACCTTGCTTTCACATATTCTAGTCTCTTTCATGCGGTTTGCTCCTTCTTCTGAAATTCTCTAGTTTTGTTCGAACGGTCTCCTCCTTGCTTCAAGGTCTCAAGGTCTCTAGTCTCTGTTGAAATTTGCCTAGATTCTTTCGAGCGGTTTTGCTCCTTGTTCTGAAATTCTCTAGTTCCTGTCGAGCGGTTTGCACCTTTTTTCAAAGTCTCTAGTCTCTTCCGAAATTTGTCTAGTTTCTTTCGAGCGGTTTGCTTCTTGGTCTGAACTGAAATTCTCCAGATACCCTATTTACTTTCGAGCGGTTTGCTCCTTGTTTTGAAATTCTCTAATCTCTTTCGAAATTCTCTAGTCTCTTTCGAGCGGTTTGCTCCTGGTTCTGAATTTCTCTAGTCCATTTCAAGCGGTTTGCTCCGTGTTTTCGAATTCTCTGGTCTATTTCGAGGTTCTCGAATCTCTTTCGAGCGGTTTGCTCCTTTTTCTGAATTTTTCTAGTCTCGTTCGAGCGGTTTGCTCCTTGTTTTCAAAGTCTTTACTCTGGCGAAATACTCTAGTCTCTTTCGAACGGTTTGTTCTTACTTCTGAAATTCTCATTGTTTTCGGGCAATTTGCTGCTTGTTTTCAATGTCTCTCGTATCTTCCGAAAATCCCTAGTCTCTTCCGAGCAGTTTGCTCCTTGTTCTGAAACTCTCTAGTTCCTTTCGAGCGGTTTGCTCCTTGTGTTCAAATTCTGTCGTCTCTATCGAAGATCTCTAGTTTCTTTCGAGCGGTTTCCTCCTTCTTCTGAAACCCTCTAGTTCCTTTCGAACGGTATGCTCCATGTTTTCAAGTTCTCTTAGTCTCTTTCGAAATCCAATGGTCGGCTTCGCAAGTCTCTACTTTCTTTCGAGCGGCCTGTTCTTGTTTCTGACACTCTCTAGTTCCTTTCGAGCGCTTTGCTGTGTGTATTCAATTTGTCTGAAACCGCCATCGAAAATCTCTAGTCTCTTTCAAGCGGTTTGCGGCTTCTGCTGAATATCTCTATAGGCTGTTTCGAGCGGCTTTGTCCTTGTATTCAATTTCTGAAGTCTCTTTCGAAACTCTCTAGTCTCTTTCGACCGGTTGGTTCCTGTTGCTGAACTTCTCGAGTTCCTTTCGAGCGGTTTGCTCCTTGTTTGAATTTCTCGAGTCTGTTTCGAAATTCTCGAGTCTCTTTCTAGCGGTTTGCTCCTTGTTCTGAAATTCTCTAGTTCCTCCCGAGCGATTCGCTCCTTGTTTTCAATTTCCCACGTCTCTTTCGAGATGTTCTAGTCTCCTTGTTTTAACTTTTCGGATCTCTTTCGAGCAGTTTGTTCCCTCTTCTGAAATTATCTCAGTCCTTTCGAGCGGTTTGCGCCTTGTTTCCAGATTCTCTAGTCTTCGAAATTCTCTAGTCTCTTTCCAGCGGTTTGCTCTTTGATAGCAAACTTCTCTAGTTCTTTTCGAGCGGTTTGCCTGCCTCTTCGAGTAGGTCGCTCCTTGTTTTCAAGTTCTCTAGCCTCTCTCGACATTTTCTATTCTCTTTCGATCGGCTTGCTCCATATTCTGAAACCCTCTACGTAGTTCCTTCTGAGCGGTTTGCTCCTTGCTTTCAAATTCACGAGTCTTTTTCGAAATTCTCTAGTCTCTTTCGAGCGGCTTGCTCCTTGTCTTCCACCTCTCCAGCTTGTTTGAAATTCTCGAGTCTCTTTCGAGCGGTTTGCTTTGTTATGCAATTCTCTAGTTCCTTTCGAACGACTTGCTCCTTGTTTTCAAATTCTCTAATCTGTTTCGGAATTCTCTAGTCGCTTTCGAGCGGTTTGCTCCTTCTTCTGAAACTTTCAGTTCCTTTAGAGCGCTTTGCTCCTTGTTTTGAATTTAACGAGGCTCAATCGAGATTCTCTGGTCTTTTTCGAGCGGTTTGCTCCTGGTTCTGAAATTCTCTAGTTCTTGTCGATCGTTTTGCTGCTTGTTTTCAAAGTCTCGGGTCTCCTGCGAAATTCACTAGTCTCTCTCGAGCGGTCTGCTTCGTCTGAAATTCTTTAGTTCCTTTCGAGCAGCTTGCTCCTTGTTTTCAGATTCGCTAGTCTCTTTCGAGATTCTCTAGTCTCTTTCGAGTAGTTTGCTCCTTCTTCTGAAACTCTTCGAGCGGTGTGCTCCTTGTTTTCAATTTCTCAGGCCTCTTGCGAAATTCTCCGGCCTCGTTCGAGCGGTTTGCTCCTTCTTCTGAAAATCTCTAGTTATTTTCGGAGCCGTTTGCTCCGTGTTTTCAAACTCTGAGGGCTCTTTCGAAAGTCTCTAGTCTCTGTTGAGCGGTTTGCTCCTTGCTCTGAAACTCTCTGGTTCCTTTCGAGCGGTTTGCTCCTTGTCGCAAATTCGCCAGTCTGTGTCGACATTCTCGAGTCTCTTTCGAGCGGTGTGCTCCTTGTTTGCAAAGTCTTTAGTCTGTCGAAATTCTCTAGTCTCTTCCGAGCAGTTTGCTCCTTGTTCTGAAATTCTAGCTCCTTTCAAGCAACTTGCTCCTTGTGTTCAAAATTTCTCGTGTCTGTCGAAAATCTCTAGTCTCCTTCGAGCGGTTTGCGTTTGCTCCTTTTCTGAAAATCTCTACTTCCTTTCGAGCGGTTTGCTCGTTGTCTTCGAAGTTTCTCGTCTCTTTGGAAACTTTCCCGTCTGTTTCAAAAAGTTTGCTCCTTCTGTTGAAATTCTCTGGCTCCTTTTCGAGCGATTTGCTCCTTGTTGTCAAACTCTCTAGTCTCATTCGAAATTCTCTAGTCTCTTTCAAGCGGTTTGCTCCTTCTTCCGAAACTCTCTAGTTCTGTTTGAGCGGTTTGCTCTTTGTTTTCAATATCCCTAGTCTCTGTCGACACCCTCTAGCCCTTGATCTCTCTTTCGAGATTCTCTGGTCTTTTTCGAGCGGTTTGCTCCTGGTTCTGAAATTCTCTAGTTCTTGTCGATCGTTTTGCTGCTTGTTTTCAAAGTCTCAAGTCTGTTTCGAAATTCACTAGTCTCTCTCGAGTGGTTTGCTCCGTCTGAAATTCTCTAGTTCCTTTCGAGCAGTTTGCTCGTTGTTTTCAGATTCGCTAGTCTCTGTCGACATTCTCTAGTCTCTTTCGAGATTCTCTAGTCTCCTTTCGAGCGGTTTGCTCCTTGTTTTGAAGTTCTCTAGCACCTTTCGAGTGGTTTGCTCCTTGTTTTCAAACTTTCTAGCTTCTTTCGAAATTCTCTAGTCGCTTTCGAGCGGCTTGCTCCTTGTTTTGAAGTTCTCTAGTACCTTTCGACCCGTTCTGAAACTCTCTAGTTCCTTTCGGGCGGGTTGCACCTTGCTTTCACACATTCTAGTCTCTTTCGAGCGGTTTGCTCCTTCTTCTGAAATTCTCTAGTTCCTTTCGAAAGGTCTGCTCCTTGCTTCAAAGTCTCTATCTAGTCTCTGTTGAAATTCGCCTAGTTTCTTTCGAGCAGTTTTGCTCCTTGTTCTGAAATTCTCTAGTTCCTGTCGAGCGGTTTGCGCCTTTTCAAAGTCTCTAGTCTCTTCCGAAATTTGTCTAGTTTCTTTCGAGCGGTTTGCTTCTTGGTCTGAACTTCTAGTTACCCTAGTTACTTTCGAGCGGTTTGTCCTTGTTTTCAAATTCTCAAGTCTTTTGCAAAATTATCTGGTCTCGTTCGGGCGGATTGCTCTTTCTTCTGAAATTCCCTAGTTACTTTCGAGCGGTTTGCTCCTTGTTTGCAAATTCTCTATTCCCCTCCGAAATTCTCTAGTCTCTTTCGAGCGGTTTGCTCCTGGTTCTGAATTTCTCTCCTTCCTTTCGAGCGGTTTGCTCCGTGTTTTCGAATTCTCTAGTCTATTTCGAGGTTCTTGAATCTCTTTGGAGCGGTTTGCTCCTTTTTCTGAATTTTTCTAGTCTCGTTCGAGCGGTTTGCTCTTTGTTTTCAAAGTCTTTACTCTGTCGAAAGACTCTAGTCTCTTTCGAGCGGTTTGCTCCTTGAATCTCGAAATTCGCTAGTCTCTTTCGAGCGGCTTGCTCCTTGTCTTCTTTTTTGAAATTCTCGAGTCTCTGTCGAAGTTCACTAGTCTCTCTCGAGCGGTCTGCTCCGTCTGAAATTCTCTAGTTCCTTTCGAGCAGTTTGCTCCTTGTTTTCAGATTCGCTAGTCAGTCTCTTTCGAGATTCTCTAGTCTCTTTCGAGTAGTTTGCTCCTTCTTCTGAAACTCTTCGAGCGGTGTGCTCCTTGTTTTCAATTTCTCAGGCCCCTTGCGAAATTCTCTGGCCTCGTTCGAGCGGTTTGCTCCTTCTCCTGAAAATCTCTAGTTATTTTCGGAGCCGTTTGCTCCGTGTTTTCAAACTCTGAGGTCTCTTTCGAAAGTCTCTAGTCTCCGTTGAGCGGTTTGCTCCTTGGTCTGAAACTCTCTGGTTCCTTTCGAGCGGTTTGCTCCTTGTCGCAACTTCGCCAGTCTGTGTCGACATTCTCGAGTCTCTTTCGAGCGGTGTGCTCCTTGTTTGTCTTTAGTCTGTCGAAATTCTCTAGTCTCTTCCGAGCAGTTTGCTCCTTGTTCTGAAATTCTAGCTCCTTTCAAGCAACTTGCTCCTTGTGTTCAAAATTTATCGTGTCTGTCGAAAATCTCTAGTCTCCTTCGAGCGGTTTGCTCCTTGTTCTGAAACTCTCTACTTCCTTTCGAGCGGTTTGCTCGTTGTCTTCGAAGTTTCTCGTCTCTTTGGAAACTCTCCCGTCTGTTTCAAACAGTTTGCTCCTTCTGTTGAAATTCTTTGGCTCCTTTCGAGCGATTTGCTCCTTGTTGTCAAACTCTCTAGTCTCGTTCGAAATTCTCTAGTCTCTTTCAAGCGGTTTGCTCCTTCTTCCGAAACTCTCTAGTTCTGTTTGAGCGGTTTGCTCTTTGTTTTCAATATCCCTAGTCTCTGTCGACATCCTCTAGCCCTTGATCTCTCTTTCGAGATACTCTTGTCTTTTTCGAGCGGTTTGCTCCTGGTTCTGAAATTCTCTAGTTCTTGTCGATCGTTTTGCTGCTTGTTTTCAAAGTCTCAAGTCTGTTTCGAAATTCACTAGTCTCTCTCGAGTGGTCTGCTCCGTCTGAAATTCTCTAGTTCCTTTCGAGCAGCTTGCTCCTTGTTTTCAGATTCGCTAGTCTCTGTCGACATTCTCTAGTCTCTTTCGAGATTCCCTAGTCTCCTTTCGAGCGGTTTGCTC
>CAJNJA010003449.1:737-18146 GCA_905231915.1 Symbiodinium necroappetens | reverse complement strand
TGGCCGGGCGAGCTCAGTTCAAGCATGTGGAAAAGGGGTTTAGGAGTTTAGGGTTGAGGGCTTAGGGTTTAGGGTTTCAGGTTTAGGGTTTAGGGTTAGGGGTTTCGGGTTTAGGGGTTTAGGGTTTAGCGGCCCTGGACTGGCAGTTTCTTATTGCGCTGACCTGGACCCAAACTGCACGGGCTTGTAGTGAGCCAACAAACCGGGAGACCCCGTGTGGCAGTGGTCGAGTTGCGAGAGCGTAAACCTCTAAATTTTCCACCCTAAACCATCCGAAACCATCCTAAACCCTAAACCCAAAACCCAAACAGGCAGCAACACCCTGAACCCTGAAGCCCTTCAAGCCCCCTTGAAAAAGCCCTTATAGAGCTCTTTGTAGTACCCTTAACGGAACCCTAAACACTATAGAACCCCGCAGCTCCTTAAAGGGAGCCCTAAACACTGTAGAACCCCTATAGTCTGTACCTCCACGTAGCCCTGGACACTGTCTAGGTATCCCAGTAAGGCCCTTGTTTCACCTTTTTGTGGTCTTACACTATACCAGAAAGGGAGCCCTTTTTTTTCCTGGGTTACGGCGGGGTCCTAGCTATAGAACCCTAAAACCCAAAGCATCCCCTCAGACCAAGGCTGCATGAGGCGGCTGGTGACGCAAGCGGGAGGATGACCAGAGGTGTAGAGTTTAAGGTTTAAGGTCGTTTCGGATTCAGCAATTCAGTAGACAGGTATCTCTGTGTCTATCTATAAAACTATCTTTCTAGTTGTCCATCCATCCATCCATCCATCCATCCATCTATCCATCCATCCATCCATCCATCCATCCATCCATCCATCCATCCCTATCTATCTCTATCTGTCCATCCGTCTATCTATCTGTCTATCGAGCTGTATGTCTATCTATCTATCTATCTATCCATCTATCTATCCATCCATCCACATATCTCGTTTATATCTATGTCTGTATCAATGTCTTCATCTATATCCGTGTTTCTATTTATGCCGACACCTATATCTCTATCTATATCTATGTCCATCTCTATATGTACACACATGCTTGAATATTGGGCTTTAGGCCAGGGTATCGGTTCTCTCTTGGCTGGCATCTTGGGGAGTCAAATCTGAAGGTACAGCATAAGGGTTCCAGGTTTAGGGCTTTAGGGTTTGGCAATTTGGGGGTTGATTTGATTGAAAGGAAGATTGCAGATTCAGCAACGCTGAGCCGAAGCTGGGTGTTGTCAGGAGTTGGATAGGGCTTAAAGTTTCGAGGGAAGTTCTGATTGCTTCCAAGGGCCAGGCATCTACACTTCCATAGGGTTCAGTGGTTAGACTTAGAAGATTTTGGATCTAAGGTCCTTGCGGTTTATGGTTTGAGGGCTTGGGTTTTGAGCTCGGCTAATTTGTCGGTGCACACCCCAAGCCTGCCTGTGCTGAGATTATTAAACCGCCACCCTTGGGCCTTTAGTTAGGGATGAGATGCCGTTCTTCGCTTGTTCCAAGCTGGAATCCTGTAAGGCGCCCGTTCTTGCTCCGCTTGTTCTAAGCTGGAATCCTGTAAGGCGCCAGGAATGATAGGTGTCTACTTCTCTGCCATCTCAAGTGGCTTGCTCCAGAAGCATGTGCGCGGTAGGAAGCTTCGTCGGTGATGGTAGCCCCATTCATATGATTTCAAGCCAAGGGGGCATCTCACTTTCCATGCCTTGTTTGACGCTTTTAGCCGCAATTAGGTGAAAATTCCAGACATAGCCGGAATTACTGGCGAAGGCTGAGGTGATCTGCCGAGCATTCGTCGCCACTGAACACCATGCCCTCCGCATCATGTAAACTGAGTACCTAAACCGGTAGCTAAAGATCAGCGCTCAGGGTGCATTCGCGTCGTCAATGGGGGTTCTGACTTCAGGGGACATGGGGGCAGAGAAGCTGGGCTAGTGCGTGGGGCTTCGCCCAAATGCTCCCGTCCAGGACACATCCTTGGCGGCAAGGTGGCAAGCTCAGTGTCTGTAAACATACCCACGTACCTCGGGATGGGACGCCGCTTGGTCTCAGATCCATGATCCTTTCGTTGAGGCTGAGGCGGCTCGCAGCTTTGGGGTGCTGTGTTGGGGATTACTTGAGGCTGGAGAGACTACGGCATGGCAGTATTGTCAGTCAAACACGGCCGGCCCCAAATCGGCAACCTCCTCGTTGAACCAGGACTCCGGACCACAATCGGGATCCTGAGATTAAGGACCCTAAAGACTCGCAGGGATTCACTAAAACCCTAAACCCTAAAGCCCTAGACCCACTAAACCCTCCGGTTTTATCTTTCTGGCACCATCAAAACCCTAAACCCTAAACCGTACCCCAGAGCTTTCCAGGTGTACCCCTCAAGAAAACCGCCCTGCGCCCTGGCCCGGGTCGGCAGTCAGAAGGAGGCCGGGCCTTAGTCGGGTTTCGATGGTTAGGTTTCCCAGGGTTTAGGGGCTTAGGGCTTTAGGGCTTTAGGGCTTTAGGGCGAGAGAGAGTGGGCTTTAGGGTTTAGGGGTTTAGGTTTCCCAGTAGGACCCTTTTGCCCTTTTTTCTTTTTGGGTTCCCTTATTAAAACCAAATAGTAGGCAAAAGGGCACCCTTATTTCTAAGGGGCTACTGGGAAACCAAGATGGTGTGTTACAGGGGGCCGACAGATTTTCACTAGTACCCCCTGGTATGTTCATAGCCCCCAGTCGGGGACTGGAGTCTGAGAGACATCAAGGCATAGGGCTCTAGTGTGCTAGGGTTGAGGATGGTGTAGGGGTCAGGGGCGACTAATATAACCTTATGATTACCTCTACTATTCTGGGGTGTTCCTTTTTGTAACTAAAGCACTAATGTACCCCTAAATCCTATTTTAGTTATTAAGGCCCCTACATGAACCATCAAAACCCCGACGGCCCCGACGCTCCGCACTTCTGTGAGACCACCGGAGCCGGAAAAAGCCGCAGCCCTTATGAGTTTATGGTTTAGAGTTTAGGCTTTAGGGGTTTAGGGTTGAGGGTTTAGGGTTCTAGCCCTGTCAGAACTCTGATGGTATCCCGTATAGAACCCTGTAGCCCTTACGAGAGCTCTTATGGTAGCTCTTATAGAACACTGACATCGGTAGCCCTTATGCCACCCTACAGAAGCTTGAGAGGGACTTCGGGTCTCGCCAAGAACTTCTTTCCGCGAGCAGTCTGGGAGACCCCCAGAAATAGCAGACTTCACATCATAATCAGAAGCTCCATGTACTTGCTCGAGAAAGAATATATATATATATACATATATATATATAGAGATATATATCCTAAACCCTAAACCCCTAAACCCTACTAAATCTACATTCAATCAAAAGAAATAGCCTCAGATAGCCAATGGGAGAGCTTTAAAGCTTTTGGCCTTATGTATTAGGTCTATCCTAAAAAGTTTGAACTTTTTTGGGCCTGGTTGTTGAAGAAGAGAGTAATATAGGGGCCTTAGCCTTCGATACTCTTCGTAGTCCACAGGCCGACTCAGTGGCCGAGAAGCTGGACGGCTGCCTGGCTGCACGGCTTCCGAGGATAAGGAAAATAGTAGAAGTTGACATTCACAAGGACAATAAAAATAATCATAAAATTAAAAATACTAATAATAAGAACAATAATGATAATAACAATAAGAAGAATAATAATAATGAATAATAATAACAATAATAGCAATCAGATTCAGTCCGGACCCCCTTTTTTTACATGACCTTCTTACACAAAAAACCCGACCGCAAAGCAGCCAGAGTCCCTCCTCAGAGAGGTCCCTGAACCTTATACCATAGCATACCTGTAGCCGGAAAGACCTACCTTTTTAAGGATCTATACATAAAAACCATAAAAAGGAACCCAAAAAAGGTAGGTCTCTTCGGCTACAGGTAGGGTTTTTCCCCCTCAACCAAAAGCCGAAAAAGAGGAGCTCTACCAGGACAACCCAAGGCCTCGAACGGCCTCGGAAGACCCAAAGACACCGGAAAAAGAAGCGGAAACCCGAAGCCCCAGATGGGACGGAACCTGCAATACCTGCGTTGAGCGAGTGTGTGAGTCGAAACCCCAGAACCGAAAACCCTAGAACCTAAACCCGAAAACACCAAAAGCACAGAACCCCTAAACCCTAAACCCGTGTAGATCCCTCAGGATCTGAGCTGCCACAGCCTCAGCTGAGGGTTGTATTCGGGCTTTGTGTTTTTTTTTGGATTTGGGCCTCAAGGGGCTACCGGTTTGGCATTTCAGGCTTTGTTTGGAGTTTAGAGTTTCTTTTGCGATTTTGGGCTCTAAGGGGTTACTGTAAGGTTGTTATAAGGGTGTTTAGAGGTTTTTTATGAGGGCTTGTTGGTTTTAGGATGTTAGTTAGGCTCTAGGGTTAGATGCCTCAACATGGATTACTGTGAGGGTTTGAGGGTTTAGGTTTGGGGGTTTGGGGTTTCTGCCGAAGTTGGTAGCCTCGAACCCTTCTGGGTAGATCGAAGCTAACGTTTTGCTCCCGGGAATCCAACCCATTGTAACCCATAAGCTGCTAGAGCTACAGAGACGGGACTTCTGCTACGTTTACCAGTGCTGCCTTTGTCTTTTTGGGCCAGGGCTCAGGCAGAAAGGCATTTTGTTGGTCTGGGAGGCGGCCGGGTTCTCAAATCGGGAGCTTGGAATCCTCCAGCCTGATCCTTTAGACGCCCGAGGGTTTTGGGATGTTTCGCCTGTATAATTTTGGTGTTCAGGGTTGCGAGTGCAATCAGCACCACCACTAAGACGACGACGGCTACTCCTACTCCTACTCCTACTGCTGCCGCTGCTGCTCCTGTTGCTTTTTGTCCTATACTACTTCATTTTTCTAACTACAACAGCTACAGATACTGGTCGTAGAGACAAGGTGCTGGAACATGTAGTCGGCGATGTCGACAAGACCCATGACATCAACATGAGCCTGCCACGTCAAAGGTTCGGTGGAGGCAATTCAGGCTTGAATCCTTGAAGCACTCGGAGCTACAGTTAGTCGCGGACAAACCGTGCTAGCGTGCTAGTAGAGCCGTGAAAATACTGATTATGCGGTTCGCAAGCAGCCTGCATCAGTGACAGGCCGCGCCTTATTACTGCATCCGACATCTCAGGTATCCATATACATATACACTTCACCAACATCTACTGCGAACGGTCTTGTGCGACATGGCTGACAAGCCTCGCTCAACAGGCGCGTGGATCTACCTCAGTTGTACATGGGGTGATGTTAAAATATTTTTTCGACGCACTTAAACCGCTTCGCATCAGGCAGTAGGACCCCAAAAGTGGCACAGCACTGGCACAGCCAAATTAGCGGTAAAAAGAAGCAACTTTATATCGAGTTGAACCTCTCTTGAGGCTCGTAATAATTTTCAGCTCGATGAGCTTGTGCCATGATCCTCGCTCCACTGGTCAATAAGTGCCGTCAGCTGCAATGCCAAGACGCTCAAAGTTGCGAGAAAGCTTATGCTGAACACTTGCGGGCCAAGCAGCGATCATTCAGTATTTCCAACCTCGAGCAATGTCTTTGGCATGGGGGCAGAACTACAAAACACATTTTTTTGTATAGACGCACATGTACATACAACATCATACATATGTATATATATATACACATACACACATAGTTCGTCTGTAGTCGTAGATGCCTGTATGAAGGCATCTAGCTAGGCATGCACGAATACAGAAAAAACGTATAAGCACACACATATATATATATATATATATGCATGTATGTATACCTACTACCTAACTACCTACCAACCTACCTACCTCCCTGCCTACCTACCGACCGACCGACCTACCTACCTACCTGCCTCCCGGCCTACCTACCTGCCTACCTACCTCCCTCCCTGCCTACCTACCTGCCTACCTACCTACCTACCTACCTACCTTCCTACCTACGTAACCTAACTACCCAACTACCCAACTACCTAACTACCTAGCTACCTAACTACCTAACTACACCTACATGTGTATGTATGTATGTATGTATGCATGTATGTATCTATGTATGTATAAACACATGTTCGAGTTGGTGATACACTATGTGCAGTAACTGAGTACCGCGATAGAACATGTTGTACTGTCCAGCACTTTGGGGCCTGGGTCTATGCTTTCTGATCCGGACTGAGCATTAGCAACTTCGGGTTTTAGGTCTAGGATTGGGGTTAAGGATAAGGGTTCAGGCTTAGGTGTTCCGGCTCATGCTTCAAGAAACCACCTCGTATGCATTGCAGGGTCCTTGTTCTTTCAGACGCTTCGGAGCTTTGCTATTTCCAGGCGACAGAGAACTTGAACAACCCTCAACCCTGAACCTAACAGGGCTTTGCTTCATAGGATTGCTGGGCTCAGGCATCGGGTTCAGACTGGGGGGCCGTCGAAACCTGAACCGTGCAAGCTGCACATGACATGTCGGAAATGGGTGTGCGAGAGAGGAAGCACTTCTCGGACCCGGCAGGTATCGAATGTGCTTTCGAGAATGTCCACTCAACCGCGCTGTAGATAAATCCCGAGTGGTCACAAACCACACTCGCGGGCTTATGTGGAGCCCGAGAGTCCCCTAAACCCTAAACGCTAAACCCCTAAAGTCCTCCTCAACTCCAAAATCCCCCATGCCCTGAATCCTCGGACTTCTGCGGCCTAGCCACAGCTCGTGCTGCGTGATGCGGCCAGAAAGGCCACGTTCATCCATGATCTGTTGGACCTTCCAGCAGGAGATTCAGGGTCTGTAACTTAAGAACTGCAAGGTATATTCCTTAATTGAGGGATTTTGGAAGGTCTGGGTATCCATGGACATCATCGAAACAGCACGAAGCGGGCTACATGCTTAGACTGCGGAAAGGCGCAGGAACCCACGAGAAGTCGGCTACCAGGTGGAGACAGAAGCTTCGGCAACCGACCCACAATGCCCGAGCCAAAGTCTACCTGTCTTGCCGAAGTTTGTGGGTTCGGCCAGTGTAAATCACAAATTTCGCATGCCAATGTCACAAGCCATGAACCCGAAGTCGCACATGCTTGTCGACAACTTAAGTTGTCCGGAAAGGCCTTGTCTCGAACAAAGGCCTCGGCGATCCTTAGGAATCTTCGAGTCAGCTCTATACATATCTACCGGTTCAGATGCTCTACCGAAACTCAATTATTGAAAACACGTATTTGCAGGATTTTGTCTGCCATTCGAGCACAGATGTGCGCAGATCAAACGTGACCTTATGAACTGGCGACAGTTTCGGAACGAGCCCTGGCAGAATTGTAGAACCGAGTGCTCCGGTGACTTCGCTTCGCACAAAGCAACACCCTTGCTAGAATTAGCCCAATGCCGAAGCAATCTTGATCCAAGTGTCGCTTCTCTCTCGGTCTGAGACACACCACTGACAACTTCGCACATCACGCCGATCAGCATGTTGAGAAGTAGCCTGCGTCACTTATCCATCACACTGCAAATTGAGATTCAGAAGCAACTCCACAAAGGTTTGACTGCAGAGTCTCGTGATCAGTGCAATGTTGAGCGACACGTCCGGCTGAGAGTTTTCAGTCTCTTGCATAGTATCGTCCAGTATTGTATAGTGTGTGTAGTATAGTGTAGTGTAACATTGATGATTTTCTTAATTCTATGTCCATGTCGGGATGCGGGCTACAACCGGCAACACATCCATCTCAAGACATTTAGCACCAACAAGTGAGGGTAGCTGAACTCTTCTGTCCTGTAGTAGTAGCCCGATTCCGGCACCTATAACTGTAACCACGGAGACTGAAATCACTCCTCTTCCCACAGAGGGCAGTTGTCCAGGATCTAGAATCTAGATTCCTTCCATCTGCCTGCTCTGAGCGTAAGACTGCTATCTGCTGCCAGATCAGAATTGCAAAGTCTATATCGCGCGACTTTACTTGTAACTATGAAAAATGTCCATCGCAGAAAAACTCCATGCGTATGTAATGCACCTTGACTACGTAAACGAACTTTGCATCGGAAAGTTCACTTCAAATGATACATATATATATATACATACATACATACATACATACATACATACATACATACATACATACTATACACACAGATGCGCAATCATGGTTCCAAATCATGCACTTCAATATAGACAGGTCACATCAATCTAAGCCTATAGATGCATGCATAGACTCGCACATCACCGCTAGACTCCCACTCCGGTTGTATCGTATTTGGCCTATTCCATTCGCGAGTCCCTGACCACAATGCGACACATCATCGACCAGACCATGGCCTTAAGCCAACTGATTCGTACGATGACCTGATTCATCACAATGCGCAGCTAAGGGGCAGTGCAGAGAGTGCTATAACGATCACGAAGATGACCTGAACAGCGTCATAACGTTCAGGTAAAGAGCATGGCCTTCGGGCTTTCGAGTTTGCTGTCTGACGTTCAGGTTACAGGACTCCGCTCCAATTTGGGATTTAGGGGATAGCGTGTCCGGGTTTAGGTCTAGGCATTGGGCTTTCGAGTTTGGGGTTTTGATTTAGGTTTATTAGCTGCGTGCAGAGACAATCTGGACAGGTGGGCTTCGAAGCATCAAAAAGCTAGGGAGGCATGCAACCGTCACGGCACTTTGCAGTCATGATGTCCCAGTATGGGTGCAGCAGGGAGGACGTCCCAAATGGGCGATACATGGTGCCCAGGTAGAAACTCAAGCAAGCCTACACTGAGCCTCCCAACTGTTCGGATGAACAGCTACGGTGGTGCTACAGACCCAACGGCATGACCACACCAACCCAGCTCAGGACACTCACATTGAAACGTGCACAAAGTGATGGGTGAGAAGACCCAGGTCTTGAGATTTCGGCCACAGATTCTCCATGTCGAAGATGTCTGGCTTGGAGCGCTGCCCAAGAAATTTGAACCGAAGGAAGTGAACCACATGCAACCCCAAAAGAGGAAACAAAAGACTAAAACCCTTTAAAGCCCTGAACCGCCTCAACCTGCAGCCCAGGTGCAGATGCCACATAGTTTCCCGACAGAGTCTGAATCACCTCCCCTGGGGAGTCCAGCAACGTGGCGTGAAGGAGCAGCATAAACCTGAGACAGAAAACTTGATTTAGGGTAACGATATGGATATCTGTTCACCAAGGGGGGAAGACGAGAAGACCCGAACCCCCAAGCACACGACACCATAGGGCAGGGTGGGGAGGAGAGTCCATTGGCTGTTTAGGGGTGGGAGGAGGGGGTGCAAGGGGGGTGGGGGGAAGCTGGCCGGACGCTGTTGTGTATGCATATGAAAGAATTTGTATATATATATATATACACATACACATACATATAGATATATACACACACACATCTATCTATCTATCTATCTATCTATCTATCTATCTATATATATTGATTTATTTTAATTATAGAGATAGATTATATATACATACAAGTGATGATATGTACGTAGTGGTATGTGTATGTATGTACATGTATGTATATGCATGTATGTGTAGGTATGTGCATGTATGCGCATGAATGTCTGTGCATGTACATATGTATGTATCTTTTATGGATGTATGCATGTGTGCATACATATGCTTGGATATACATATACACACATTCATACAGGCATACCTACTTACTTACGCGCACATACACACACATATACATATACATACATATACATACACATACACATATACATATACATATACATACATATATATATATAACATATATCATATATTATATATTATATATATACGTATTATTTTCAAATACACACCTTCAGACATGCATATGTATATGTATACTATAATATATATTCGCATGCAACAGGTACATACATACATACATACATACATAACATAGCATAGCATAGCATAGCATAACATTACATAACACTACATAACATTACATAACATTACATTACATTACACTACACTACATTACATTACATTACATTACATGCATTACATGCATACATACATACATGCATCCATCCATCCATGCATGCATGCTTGCATCCATACATCCATCCATCCATACGTACATACATATACACACACACACACATACTGCATACAGGCATAACGGGTCGCATTCAGCGGTGGTCTTGGGCTCTGCTGCTCAACCAGCCTGGTGCTCCGAGGCCCTGACCAAGCCCTGCATTGAGCAACCCGAACGGGGGATAGCTGTTGCAGGGGCTCTAGATCCTGGAATCTTGCCTCGAGCAAGGGTTTAGGGTTTCAGATCCAGGCGCATTGAGTCCAGAACCGAGTTGAAGTACACCTGGGCTTCCTGATGCAGATGGTGGCTTGGATCGTCAATTCGGTTGCTTCGGCTGCTCGAAGGGCCCTCAGAGCTGCTAGCAGCTGATAAACCGGTAGGAATATGGAAAGATGAGCCTAAACCCTAGACCCTAAACAGGAATATGGAAAGATGAGCCTAAACCCTAAACCCTGAACCCTAATATGGAAAGATGAGCCGAGCTGCAAGTCCCGGACCTTGTCTCGAGACTTCGCATCCTAAACCCTGTGTCCCAAGTCCTTCAAGTAAACCCTATCTGGACCCCAAATAACCTACCTTTCTGCGGTTCCCTACTACAGTTTCTTTATATAAGTCCTCGAAAAGTTAGGCTCTTTGGGGTTAAGGTAAACCCTCTAAAACCCGAGCGATAAATCGTACAAACCCGAAGATTTGAAAACAACCCCGGCGCCTCAAAACAAAAGCCTATGGATCCTGTAAGCCCTATCAAACCGCCAAAAAACCTGGTAAACCGGGCAAAACCTGGAAAAATGCATGTAAACATGAAGCCCTAAAAGAAACCCTATGCATAGTCGCTTAACATGAAAAAAGCGGAGAAGCAACAACCATGTAAACGTAATAATACACCGTAAAATGAACCACCCCCCGGTGGCCCCTTAACCCAAACGGCCTAAACATTAAATCCGAAACCCTACCCCAAATGCACCCTGAAACTCTAAAACCCTATACACCTCCAATACCCCCCGAATGCCCGCTTGCCTGGGTATCCTCAGCGGCCTGCTTCATTGCTATGCCAAAGACGTACAACACCTCGGCTAGCTCTGTGGACTCCAGGGATTTTAACAGCTTCTTGGATTTCACGAAGAGTTCTCTGGGAGGGGGGGGGGGGTTCAAGTTTCTTCCTGGGTAAACTGTATGATGTTTCATAGGGGGTCTGACTGTTTCTGTAGGCTCTTGCACGTTTCATTCGTTGCCAGCTGTAAAGGGTTTTATGCAAGCTTCTTGGATAAGTTGTACAAGGTTTACTCAGGCTGGTTAGGGTTTCTAACGGGCTAAGCTTGTTCGGTCAGGGTTGTATAAGGTAGAAGCGATTGCTATGTACGGGTTAAGTAATTACACGTGTGCCGGGCTTAGTTTATACTATACGCGGCTTAAACTTGCTTGGTGGTTTAAAGGATTCCGCATCGGGCTTACTAGCAGTACGGCTACTTCGTTCAGCTGTCCTTTGGAAAGCAACCTGGTATATGCTGTTGCAGTCTACGGGGCTTCAGGCTGACGTGGACAAAAATCATGTGTCCGGCCGGAGTACTGCACCCAGATTCCAACCCACGGCCTTGCACCCAATATAGGGTTTGGAATAATGAGCAACGCCCTTATGGCTTCCATGTGATTCTACTATAATGGAGGTCCGAAGCCCTATCCTAATCGTTAAGGCCCCTAAACTCCCTATAGAACCCTGTACCACCTCTGATAATAAGCTTTGTAGAACTCTTTGAAGAACCCCCCCCCAAAAGGAACCTTCGAAGCAGCCCTGTTCTACTTATGCAGGCCCCTTTATTGCGTCACTTTGAGCCATGCTAGGCTCCTACGCTGCGCTGCAATCATTTCCTGGAACATCTCAGGGTTTAGATTCTTCAGGGTTTAGAGTTTAGGGAGTTGCGGTTTGGGATTTCAGCCTGGGCTTTCAGGCTTTACGCTTTAGGGCAAACTCAACGCGACTCTCTTCGCCCGTAAATCCTAGACATCGTTTGCAGTCGAGGAGCAGCAAAAATCAACACACCGGTCGTCAGCATAGACCGCGCTGCGGCAATCCTCATGCGAGCCGACGCGTCTGATGCTTGTAAGCATGCACCTCTATTACGCCAGGATCAACCATCGGTTGCATATATAGCCTGACAACAATCGCTATCACCGTCACCACTATGTGTAAAGCGCAGGCTTATGGGAGTCGTATGTGATGCGGCGAGCACTGTTCGCCGGAGACCGGCGTGCTCCAGCCAACAAACAAGTTACCCCAAGACGCGCATGTTAGAAACTTGCAGGCAAGGCTCATGCCCTTGACCATGATGAGCAACTCTGGCGCAGCTCTTAACAGTCTTGCTGTCCTGAAGCATGAATGCCAAAAAGCACTTCTTTCGTATGCTGGGTGGGGAAGGTGGAGAGGCGGCAGGGATGAGGCTGATGCGCCTTGTCATACGGACCCGCTAGTAAAGATCCCTAGTTTAAGACACCTCCATACAGGAGTTGCCCCTAACCTTACCCCCAAAAACCCTAAACCCACAATGGTTCCAGGGATACCCCAAGGGCCTCGCTAAGCGAGACAGCCGCAGCAATCGGATAAGCCGCAGCGAGCTGCTGTTCCCCAAAGACGCATCCTCCCAGGTAGCAGGGTCCATAGGTTTGCATAATATATTGCTAGTACATAATTCAACATTAATAGCAATAATAGTAGTATTTGAGTAGCAACACAAAGACTTGGGTGCATTAGTAGCAGCCTCAAGACAAGAACTATATGCCTGGGTATCTCCAGTGTCATGTTCAGTGAGCTTCAGTGAACCTTCTATCAGACTTGGACTTGGTAATGGCTCTCTGCGCCACGGGCCTCAGACTTCGTCAGGATGAGGACCTTGGACGTTTTGTCGCACGATGCTTAGGTACGAAAATCCTTATTTAGCTTAAACATGATAACGATTAGAGGGGTTCTACTTCTCTTATTGCAAACAGAGGATCGAGGGTGCTTGGCTGGTTCAACCCTCGCTTTCGAGATTGGCCACGCTGCGGCCTTATAGCTTCTAGGCAATCAACTTTGCGTTGGAACGAGTGCCCTGCTCCGATGCGTAATTAGTGTCTTCGTACAGTTAGCATTGGTATCGCAGTTGGTGACTTCAAGTGCTCAAGAGCTGGCGAAGTATTGCCGACTGCACACAAGAAGGCTAGACCCGCACTTGCCGTCTTCAGGCCTGAGCTCGATAGCTCAATTTCAGCTCCTCTAATCACGACTACTTGTACATGCTTTGCATTGGGTGCTTCGAGATTGGGGAATGTCATTTGAGCTAAACCCCAGGTACAAGTCGAAAGTCAAGCAGCATCACCTCGAAAACAATTCTTTGAGAACAGCTCTCGTTAAAGGCAAAGCAAACCTGTGGGTAGTTGTCTAAATTAGGGTCCTGTTTTAGGTACCCTATTTGGTACGGCACCCTTCTAAAAAAGGGCGCTGAAAGGGAGACCCTACTTTGAAGAACTGCCCATGTGAGGAAAATGAGTAGCTGTTCGGCCCTTCAGTGGGCCTCAATGTTGATTGGACCCTGCTGCGAACCCCCGGCAAGCTAAGCAAAGGACGATGCTCATCACCCACACCTGCCAGCGTCGGGGTACGACTATGGCAGATAGAAATGACCACTTGATAGTGTTACGGTTTCGGAAATCGCACTTCCAAGTCACCCTGCAGTGAATTTAGGAAGTGGGCACCTGTGGAGCTAAATCGAACACCAGTGTTCTGAGTGAGCTTCCGACTCTTCAAACAACCTGAATGCTAAACCCAAGATCTGCAACCGCTTAGCTGGCATGACCGAGTGGTTTCATGGCGATGCAACATGAAAGACTGAACACGACTTCTTCTGCTCTTGTAAGAGCGCATGCAAGCTTTCTGATTCGAAAGTGGAGAGGCTTCAATGCTGCTTTGGGCTGGAACAGAACATGGCCTGGCAAAAGGACAGCCAGAACCCCCTATCAACAGCAACATACAGAGCATCCCAAGAACAACCTTGCGTTAAACATAGTGGTGAGACCTCTTCTATGGCCTATCGATGCAACTATGCCAAATCTGGCCAAAGGACCTTTGGGAGCAAGTCCCCTTTATACCTTTCCGATCATCATCGAGTTCAGCCCTATAGCCCTGCCACCCTCCGCATACGGTTCCGCAAAACAAAACAACAACTTTGGGTTTAGGGTTTTGGGTTGTTTCGGGTTGGCGGTGGGTCTTAGACTTGGGATGATTGAGGCTTTGCGCACAGCACCAACTCGAGAATGCCACCGCTTGCAAGGATGATCTGACATGCAACAGCAGTCTCAAATCTCAAATCTGCGGTCGGAAGATTGCGGCTCAGAACCCTGTAACGCTGCCCGGGAGTTTCCCTGTAGTTCCCTCACGAACCATCTGGCATGTTGCATGCCATACTGGCAATCCCAACAAAGGCCTCCGCCACACCCATGGTGACGAGCAGGAAGTCAAACATAAACCAACCTGGATTGCACTTCGGAATGGGTAGTGATGCAGTTTGCAAGTACTTTCTTGGCTTCCCCATTCCAATGCTTGGGTTCTGCTCTTGGGCAGGGTTCTCGTAACGCACAAACCCCGCCAATCCCCAATATGATGCATGCAGAACAACCGAAACGACAGATGAGCTTTGAAGCAACTCCCTACCATGCCGCTTACCCCCCACATGCCCGGTGTGGGTTTCGGGCTCCGCTTGAAGCAGCCCAGTGGCCATCGGTGCAGGCACTCCGCTTGTGACGAAATGCCTGGCTCGGAAAAGCTGAAGGCGAGCTGGGTCTGAGTGGTTTTGCTGCTCTACTGTAGGGGCCTTAATAATTAGAAAAGGATTATAATAAGGAGCCCCCGAAATAGTATTGGTAATTATTCAGGCCCCTATAGTACTCGACGCTGTTCCATGGCAGACGTCCGCATGCTCAGCCGTGGAATGCTGTCATGATATCGCGTCGGCAGAAGCCTTGTGCAGAAGCGTAGGAGTAAGAAATTTCATCCCTCAATCAGGCTGTCAGGTAGCTGTCCTGGTGACGATGGCTCTTGGCTCTTCTGAAAGCTTTTTTGGCATTGCAAGTAGTTAGAGTCAGAGCGTGCAGACTTTCAGATGGAAGCTCGAGGGTGAAAGGTCGCTGCTGACTTGAACATGTAAAAAAATAGCAGTAACCATACCATGCGCAGCAAACATAGCAACCAAAGCCAAATAACCAAAATGTGTGGCAAAGGAAACGGAAGGTCGCGGCAAGCAGGTTTGGATCTTAGATGAAAGTGCCTTGGTGCTCCTAGACACAGTTTCAGGTGTAGGGCGCGGGTTTTTGTGACCCGATGATGTTCAAACTTTAAGTGCGAAAGCTTCAGTCAAGAACCTCAAACATGCACAAAGGCAAACACACACACACATACACACACAAACAAAAACAAACAAGACACACACACACACACCCCCGCGCGCGCGCGCTCGCACGAAGACCCAAACTTCAAGACCTGAACCCTGAAATCCTCTACCTGGTAAGACCCATGCCTATTAGCCGTAGATATGGCAAGTTCAGGCCTCCCGTCCCCGTTGTTTCCCAACTCAACTCAAAACCCTAAAGCCCTTGGGCTCTCAGCAAAGGTGCCAGGAAGCGGACCAACAGCTCGAAGAAGAAATAAAAGCAAAACCTAGGAAGCAGAAGGAACTTTTTAAGGGCTTAGGGTTTAGGCGGTCTAGGGCTTGGGGTGCCTTATTATACTTTGATAGTAGAGCCCTTCTGGTCCCTACTCGTGGGTATTGAAGGTACAGTAAGAGGGTAGCTGAGGGGCCTAGGCAGACGCAGGCGTTCGATTTTGGGCTTTGGGGGACTTATGAGGGTTGGGTATGGGGATTCACGTTCAGCTTCGATGTAGCATTCGTAGACGCTGTCTGACTTGAGTCACTTCATACGTTGGATCTCCAAACGCTCGACGAAGAAATTGAAATCATGGTTTGAGTTGCAGTTAGAGTCTCCCCTTCATTACTACAAACCTCCACACAAAGCAGCTGTGACAGCCTCCGCACGTCATGTCAATGTCGAGTGGCAAATGTTCGACGACTTGGTATTGGATCTCAGCCTTCACCAGGGTCGTCGCGTTGTTCGTGTCCTGGAGGTGAGCACTCAGCAATCCCAAGCTCAAGTCCGGAACCAACACCCGCACCTGCCATCCTAAGCCTCCTTACTTCGGGTGTTGCAGTCTGCACTGTGCTGCCTATACCTAGTGCCGGCTTTGGGGTTAGATCTTGGACCATCAAGAAGGTAGGGTAAGCGTCCGAAATTGCAAGAAAACTTAAACTCTAAACTAAACCCTAAACCCTAAATTCTAAACCCCAAACCCTAAACTCTAAACCCTATAAACGTCTGGGGAGGAACCAGCCTTTGAGTTCCCTGCTACACCACGAAGAAGTTGGAGAAGCTACCATCCAGACTCCCCTGAATCTTTCCTATAGTCTCCATTGTAGTATAGCTCCTTTTTGGGGTTACCTTTTAGGATCCATAATATAGAATTGGTTAAACCAAAAAAAGAACTACAATGGAGACTATAGGTAGATCAGAAAACGCACTACCTGCAAGTCCTGTCAGTCAGAGAACCTGCAAAAACTGCAATATTAGGGCTTTAACACTTACCTATAGTTTTTTTTTTGTGTGTGTGTGTGTGTTTTTGTTTTTTTTTTGGGGGGGGGTCCTTATTATAACTACGGCATCCTATACCCCTAATGCCTCTGTACTACCAGGAATCCTTGAGTCCGAGATCCGGGGGCTTTGCTTACAGTGTAGTGGCCTTTTGCTGCTGCAACGACCAGGCTTGGGGGCTAAGGGTTTGGGGTTTAGGGGTTTAGGGTTTAGGGGTTTAGGGGTTTAGGGGTTTAGGGTTTAAGGGCTTAGGGGTCTAGGGCTTAGGGTTTAGGGGTTTAGGGTTTTACCGTCGTTCAGCAGAGTTGTCTCCCAAGGGGCAGTAGGGGCGTGCAGGGTTCGCTGAGGCTCCGTGGGCACTTATTGGTATACACTCAGGCCCTAAAGTACCTATATAGGGACCCCTTTTTCAAGCCTAAGTATATACGGTATGTATACATACGTACGTATGTATGTATATATATATATATATAGGTATAGGGCCCGAATTTCCTCATCAGCGAGGCATGTCGTAGTGCCCCAGTACCGCCGTTCTTGCCATGTTTGGAAGCGGTACGACATACAGTGACCATGCCATTACGGATGGCAAGGGCTGGTCTGAGTTGGTCTTGCAAGCAAATGTGGTAGCTTTGGTGCGGACGATGGCTCCACATGGCTCTATCTCACTGAAGATGCTCCGGGAACATCTTCAATCGCGCATGCGAGTGGATTTGTCTGGCTGCAAGCCCGCGATTCGACGCTATGCCGCTCAAGCTGTCCAGGAGCTCAACTGGGGAGGC